>VDFB02086081.1:424188201-424219426 GCA_007258455.2 Sequoia sempervirens
GCTTAATGCAAGCCATCACGAATTCAATGGCTGCACTAAGATAGGTATGGAAGCTGCCTCTAGTAAACCAGACTGCTCAATATTCTGAATGATTGAACTTCTGATCTTAACTGGGTCTAGCACTGCTTCTGGTAATACTTTGTGAAGATCTGTCTCAACCAACCTGCGGAAATCATGAGTAAGGACGGTTTTGGTCCTGTATTCGAGCTGAGTGAACTGCATTCTGAAAAATTCGCCTGTTGACTATGAACTTGACTATATTCTGACAAAATTTCTGGAAAGCTATAAATAGCCTGTGAGAGTTAAAAATAGCCTTTCGAAGAATTATTTTCAGCGAAAAATCTGAGATATGGGTTTTGTCCAGAAAAGGATTCTAAGACAACCCAGAACGTCAGATTTGCGAAAATTCAACTTCTACTCGATTGTACAAAGATTTTTCACTTGAGAAAATTAGCAATTCGAGAACAAATGTTCTGAAGCTAAAAATTCATGAAAAATCAAACGCACAATTTCAACTCGAGGAAATTATATGAGAATGATCCAGATACTGAGACTTGCCAAATTCGCCAATTTTAGGAACATGCACAATGTATTTTGTGAGAAATCTGTGATTGAAAGGATGAAAAAGACGTTTTTATTATGTCTTCTTGTGAAAATCGCCCAAGATTTCTTCAGATTGTTGATATTTGTGAACTTGAATCTGCAAAAATATATGTTAGGAAAAATCGCCTCTGTGAATTGATGTAGATTTTGCTTTGAACTGGAAGAATTCGCCTTGTTTTGAAAACCACGAACTTTCCTCTCTTGAAATTTGCGCCTTTGAATATGAATGAAATTCGAATTTCCTTTGAAGAAAATACGAATTTATATAATGAATTTGAGGATTTGCCTTTTGAATATAAAATTCGCCCTTGAATATGAAATCCGCCTTTGAATCTCTGGAGAACTTGCAAATTTTATTGGTTTAAGGAAAACGCCTTTGAGGAATTTGCGAATTGTTTTGGATGAATTTGCTTTGAAGATATGCGCCTTCTCTTCTGAAGAAATTCGAAATTTATCTTTGAAGTTGCTTTGAAATTAATAAACTTCGATTTCCCTTTGAAGATAATGAATTTGCCTTAGAAAATCACGAATTTCTCTTAAGATGAAATTTGCTCTTGAGAAATACGAATTTCCTTTGAAAGCTTGTGAATAACAATGAAGATTGCGCCATGTTAAATAAGAAGAAATTTGCACCACTTAATAACTGCAAGAATTCAAAACCCTAACACGAATAGAAATCCTCTGATTGGTTGCCTTTCAGTTCCACTGCCACTGTCTGGAAGTTCAAATTTGAAAATAATAATAAAATATTTATTATCATGCAATTAGCGCCAAAAATAGAAAATCGCCATCTTATGCTAAAATTGCAAATATTCTGAACTTCAGTTGACAATTTTGTTGAAGCTCTGAGATTCATCGTCAGACTTCAATGATTCCGAAAAGTCATCTTTTGAGCATATAGGCGTCCATTTGCTCAAGATACTTCACTTTTTATTAACTCCCTATTTAATAGCTGACAGCACTGTCACGACTGGCCAACTTCGACACTGATTTCCGGATGACCGGGTGATGCTGAGACTGATCTGGAGAATCCATCGGAAAGCCTACTGAACAAGGAAGAAATGTCTGCTGGGAGACACTACTGCAAAATCCATCGTTTAACCCCTTGAAAAATTAGGCGCCCCTGATTAAATTGCTTTTACGGGTTCCAGACTTAGCCATTTCTCAAATTTCCATCTGACGCTTCAAACGGCTGCCGACGGTGAACGGTGAACCCTGTTGACAAGCAACGAAGCCCACTGCGTGCCTGGAGACATTCTGCATCCAACGACTGTACATATGACACCTGAAAGCTGAGTTAAGGGCTTCAAAAGTAAAAGCGCCCCTGGCTCTATGTTGCACTGGTGTCATTTTTGATGAAAGTTGAACTTTCATCCAAGTAACTTACTTGACGCTTTGGTATCCGAGCCGGATAACCGGACCGTGCACTATCGCTTTAGAATCCGACAGCCTAGCATCTATAAGAGAAGTTCTCGAGGTGACGGCAAGAAAACCGCTTCTAAGGTCTCAAACACTCCGGGCGTGATTTTATTTAAAATTACCGCCCGCACTCTATTTTTCTGGACCGCCGCCGCTGCGCATTACACTAAAGACTCCTCGCGACGCACGAAATGACGCTAAACTCGGCGGTTGACGGCTAGGCTCGTTGGATAGATAAAATGATTACGCTAAATAGCCGTGAAGACTTCGAACGCGAACGGGTTCATCTGACAGGCCTAAAGGCTAGGTGCCTCTGGACTGTAGAAATACACTGAAAATTGTATGTTGGTCCGCCAAGGAAATTACGTATTTGGTAGAATCGCCTACCATCACCGAACGCCGGATCGAATAAAGCGTAATGGTGTGTTGGGCGGAGCTAGGCGAGTACACGATGTCGCGGAAGACTCGCTACAAATTTCGCCATCCGAGGGTCCTTGCCACGCTCGCCCGCACTTGCACCGGGAACAAAATGGAGAAGCTCGTAAACGGAAAACCTATTTTAAGCTGACTGAATGACCGCCACCGAGCTCTCAAACTCGAATGACCGCCAACGAGTTCAAACCCCAATGACCGTGCCGACATCTTGCTGGAAACGAGCGAATCGTGAACCAATTGACTGTATTCGCCATCGAAACTGTCGAGATTTACCCCCTCCTTAAGATGGGCGCCCTCAGGCTAGAGGCGCGCTTTTGCCTGAAAAGGACAAGTTTCTCGCATCTTGAAATTTGAGGATTTCAACTTCTGTTGCTGATTGCCGGAGCTGTGAGTCTCGGAATGCTTCGCTGAATAGCTCGACGGATAGCCAGGCTAATTCTGAAGAGATTGACTGGATGCTTGAGCATTTTAAACAAGATCTTGACCTCCAACAAGTTGGGCGCCCCTGGGCTATACTTGCACTTTTTGACTTTTCCTTTGAGAAATCTTCATAAATTGACCATTAAAACTCCGTTTCGATCATTGAAATCATCATATGCACCATGAAGCGTCGTCGTGAGATGTTCCTCCATCGTGAAATACTCCATTCTGAGTCTCTGCTTCAGGTTTTGATCAATAAAACTGACTTTGACTGACAAAATATTGACAAAAACTCCATGCTTGATATTGCCCAAAATTGTTTTACATCATTTTAGCAAGGTTTAGACTTTTAATGCAAAATGCCTTGATGAAGCAAAAATTTGGTTTGGGTACAACATCGTAGTTGAACTTCTTATATCAGAAAATCTCAGCTGCGGCGTTTGTGTTTAAAAAACCTTGTGCTCTAAGCTGATCAAAAAGATAGGCAACTTAGTTTTAGTTTACTTTCTTTCAAACACCATCAGCAAGAGGGAGCTTCCCCTCCTAATTTGAAGAGCAGTTTATCTGTGCATAGCTGTCCGTTTTCAAATCCGCATTCCAGAGGTGCGAATTTAAACGCCAACAAGTATGCCCTTGATCCTTACTAGCACTTGGGGATGTGTTGAGTTTTCTTTTCATTATGTTGGAAATCACTTTCAGTTGGGTATCCATGCTTGGGATCCTCAATATGGGTTGATAGAGCTTATTACTTGTGGAAAGAAGAATTTTTGGAGGGATAAGGATCAAAATTTCAGTATTAATGGTGCTGTTACTTTCTTTACCAGCCCCTTGATGGTTCCATTTGTTGATGAACAAATGGATTGGAGAGAAATTTTGAGTAAGGGTCGGAGAGATGAACGATTGATTGCTCTTGAGAGCGATCCTTGGCTAAGACAAGAGCAGATTTTGAGACTCGTGCTTGCTGATTGGAGGCAGACCAGTCACCGTACATGGGGAGTTACTCTCATTCAAGAGAGTTGGTTCATCACTTCTTGCCAAAAAGGTGGTAGTTTTCAGTTGGACATTGCTCTAGTTTGTTCTCCAGCCACTTGGGAGGTGTCATCTTGCAACTTGATGCTCATCTCACAATCTCACATTTGGGAATTTGTTTGGTGCTGCTGTTTTTCCTTGTGTAGGACGCTTGAATCAGATTGCACTACGCTGATCCCAGCCTTGATCAACAACAATTATTTGTTCCTTCACACCTTTCCTACTCTCCAAATTCATCTTTTGAAGGTTTGTGATGTAAACCTTGACAGTTTACTCTCAGTGTGGGTTTAGGACAACAATCTTTCACATGCTTTGGTTCACCATTCTGAGGCTCTTAGAGTGGGAACTGTAAAAGTTTTCAGAAATCTTCGTGGTTGCATAAGAATAATTTAGGGGAGGCATAGTCGATTCATGTGGAGTCATGAGTTTGAGTTTGATGAGCTCTTGCAAAGGATTGCTTTCCTCTTTGCAAG
The DNA here is from genome assembly GCA_007258455.2 of Sequoia sempervirens. Taxonomy (NCBI): domain Eukaryota; kingdom Viridiplantae; phylum Streptophyta; class Pinopsida; order Cupressales; family Cupressaceae; genus Sequoia; species Sequoia sempervirens. The sequence continues at coordinate 424,192,581 of VDFB02086081.1, forward strand.
AAGATTTAGAGAGGTCACATTTGCAGTTTTGGCTGTGTTGGATACCTTGGGGAGATATGCCGAGGATTACAATTTTGAGTTGAGTAGACTATCTTTTCCAATGCCTAGGTTTGTGATAGACAGTGGCATTGTTGATTTTGCTGACTCAGAGCATTTTGGCCACTATGGTTTCACTATTGTGATCAGAGTAGTGCAACATCAACATGGTGGGTCCTCCTTTAGACGGATATGGGACCCTGGGATTGTGCTTGCTTTGGTTTGGTGCAGTTTGAGTTTTTCTAGAGTTGTGGTGGCATTGCTTGAGGACAAGCAATTTTGGGAAGGGCGGACTGTAATGTCCCCAATTTAGCCCTACGCTCTTCATTTGGATTTAGCCTATTTCTGGAAACTCGTAGGCTAAGCAGAAGCTCGAATCAGGGTTTCCAAACTTCTTGGAGGACGTTTTCGTCTTTTTGCGGAGCTTGCACTTGGAAATGTTGAACTTGAATTGCGGATTCCTTCTGGGTTTTTGAGAGCTTCGCGTTGGGGTTTCGGTTCGCATTCTGAGCAATTACATGGATTTACTATGTTTAGTAAATTCTATTTTTAGCAGTTGACTTGTTGACTCCTAATCAGTAGGCTTCACTATGGCAGTCTGTTCAGACGGTATGGTTGAATTTGGCTTCTAATGCATTTCCATGGTGATATAACATATTTTATATTATAATGTTATAATTTAACATTATAATTCCTTGTTCTAGCATCATGAATTAATATTGTCTTTAAAAGGGGGACATTGAAGGGTATTTTCACATGGAGGAAATATTTTAATATTTCTAAAGCCAAATATTGCTCAAGGAGTTTGGACGCCAACTTTGGGTGAGCCAAATATTTTATTTAAAAAGTGAAATTTATCTTCTTAAGCAAGTACGCCATCCTGAGGGTGAAGACAAAAGACAAGTCAATGACCTAAAAGAATTTTTGAGGTGGCGCCCTTCTTGGAGGTTTCTAGAAAGCTCTTCTGAAGTTATAAATTGGAGCTCTGGGTCCTCATTTTGTTCATCTGATGAATTTGCAAAGTTATGCTGCCGGATTGGCTTTGGGATTGCTTCGAGGAATGCAACCTCCTAGCTTGGCTCTTCTTCTTGCTTGAAAGACAGCAACTAGTTGAGAGGTTTAGTTGTAGTTGGTTTCCTTTCATTGTAGTTGGTTCTTCTCACATTCTGTAGTTGAGTTATTGTATTTTCTGTCAATTTTAGAGTTGCTGGTTTGTATGGCTGTAGGTTGTTTTTACTCACAACTCAAGAAACAGAAATAATATTGTTCTGGGTACTGTTCCAATCTATTTTCCTATGTAGGGCGACCATATGTGCAAGTTTCCAGAATTTTATTTGAAGTCTATGAATTATCTAAAGTAAATCGCCCTTGCTTGCAGGCAATTTCACTTTGTAAGTGCTTTGGAAGTTGTGCAAAATAAATAGGGGTCTTTGTGAGAAGTTTTTGTGATCCATCTTCATTGTCATCATCATTAGAATGTTTTGTAACTGACTTCAAGTTAAATGAGTGAGTATTGAGAGAGATATGAGCATTTAAGTGAGTTCTGGAGTTGCTGGTTTCACCATTTTTAACTGCAGGTCTGTCATATCAGACTTAGTAAAATTATTAATAGGGCTGGGATTGTCTGTCTTAGTCATATTAATCATTCTCGAGTAGCTCTACATTTCAGCAGTTTGATTATCACTCTAATCCATCGTGCTTGTAGGAGATATATTACATTGTAAGGCTGTTAGTAGTACTAACTAGCCAATATTCACATTTGTAAGCTCTTTATTATATTTCCCACTATTAGTGGAAGAGGCTGGCTATGCCACCTATTTACTTGTTTAAGAAATCTACATTTCCCACATTTCGTGGAAGAGACTGATCCTTGCTCAGTCTATTGTATTTACTTTTTAGTTGCTCCGTCATATGATAGCGCCTATCCATCTTGGATAGGAGTGCACATACTTGGCGTTGAGCTCCATTTCCAGTATTGTATTTCATGTAATTGCTCCGCCATATGGTAGCTACCTCCCACTCTGGGTTGGAAAGCACATTCTTGGCGTCGAGTTACTTTCAGCATTGTAGTTGATAGGGATCCTCTGACCATATGCTCGTCGTCATCCGGCACATTCTTGGTTAGAGTTCTTTATTCAGCTTTGCTTTGAGATCCTCTTACCATATGCTCGTCGTCATCCGGTGCATTCTTGGTTAGAGTTGAATTCCGCATCGTTTTGGTTTAAGTGCTAACCCTAACGGATGTGTGTTGCATTGTATCTGTTATTGAAAAAAAATTGAAAAAATTGGTTCGGAATATTTCAACATTTCAGCCTGCGTTTTTATCCATGGAGAGTTCAGAAAATGGTGTGCGCTTCAGTCCCGTGCACGACATTCTTTCTCAACGCAGCTCTCACATTTTATTTCCTTCTAATGTTTCAATATAGTTTTCAATGAAATATTTCCCTCTTTCAAAGTTTGGTGTGATTTATCTCCAAGGGTTCAATTCAAATAAAAATGATTTGATAAATCTTCATTTGATATAAATCGGTTCCCATAGTTGAATATTCGATATTTTATGAATTGATTTGTTCATAGATTTACATAGTTCAAAATAAAATCTTCATAAGGACTTAACTATGCAATATATCAATTTTCCAAGTTCACTTAATATATTTTTAATTCATATATATATTTAATTATATATCTATATATATATATTATAGTTTTATTTACTTTACCTTATATATATATATATTTAAATATCATAATTTAAATATATTTCATATATATATATATACTATTAAATATATATATATTTACATATATAAATATATATACATATACATATTTATTCTTTGAATACACATATTGCGAGCTAGTCAGCATACTTTCAATATATATATCTATGTATATGTGTATACATGTGTATATGTAAATTCCAAGGCAAATATTATAATAATATTATTTATTCACAGATAATAGGTAGTGTGTAATGTTTATACATATGTATTCATACCCACTCAACCTATTCACTTATATCCATTCACGTTTATCCACACAACGATCATAGTACAGTAAGTCAGACATACAAATAAACATCACTCACAAAGCACAAAGAAGTAAACAAGACTCCTAAAGCCTACGGATAACTTATCAAGACCAACATAACTGACTTGGTTCCTCCCAACCTATAATGACGTGTGTGTATGCTCAAATGGTTCTCGTTACTGTTTACCCGACCAAGCTCCTCTCCCAAGTGATATTTCTCCTCTGCTTGGAGGAAGGTTTCGAATACCTGCATTCAATGACACGACAACGGGAGTCATATGTTCACAACAAAGTAGTTTACATGAAACATCTCAAAAGTTAGAATAAACATTACTCTATAACTTTGCATGCAACACTCATCTAGGATTACATCAATAGAAGTAACAATCAAATGAGACAATCATTAAATGGAACACATTCATATTGATAAGAAGAAGAACATGTTTTATTCATCTCAATGATTCAATCATAACAATCATTTGCCCTATGCAATAGTAGCTATACAACCAGGATGTTACAATTGTCATGCTTTTGGGGCACATGATGCGGGGGTTGATCTTGGCCAACGTGGCATATCTGGTGTGTCTAGATTGGTGTAGTGGGAGTTATCTGGAGGAAAGGAGGACAACCCACAGTTTTTCATTTCGGATCCAGGTGGTGTTATGTTCTTTCTTCAGACAGTGATTGATAGGGATGCTAAGTTGAGATTGCTTGGGGACAAGCAATTTCGGGGAGGGTAGACTATAATGTACCCTCCTTAGCCAGTTCTAGTGTTGTGATGGATTAACCTATCAACGGGTCCTTGTAGGCTAATGTGGGTGTTCAGAGGGCCTTATTTGGGAGTTATTTTCTCTAGAGTTTGGTAATATTTAGAGACAACCTTCCTAAGGTGTTTTTGGCTCCGTTTGCACTCACTATTTTTAGTAAATCTCTTGGACATTTGGGTCCAACCTTACTATTTATAGTAAGCCATCCAAGTGAGCAGTATGAGTAGTGGGTTACCCTGTGGTGTTGGTGGAATTAATTAATGTTGAGTTTTAATGTAGTTATGATATATTAATTATTATTAAAGTGTTAACTTTAATAATAATTAATTTATAAAGTGGATATCATTAATGGAGTTAAATGACCTTTGTAATATATGGTTTTATTATATCATAAGGTCAATTATTAAATCATTAAAGGTGGCACCCACATGAAGGTTATATCTTTTATGCAGCAAAAGCAAATATTATAATATATTTAATGGATTGAAAAGCCAAGAGAAGTGCTTTTTTGAGGAGGTATAAAAAGGATTCCAAAAGCACATTCATTATCCATTCAAACATTTACAAACTTGATGCTTTTGCTATGAAGAAGAAACAAGGGTTTCAGATTCAGAATTCAATCTTGGTGAATGGAAACCCTCTTAGATTCAGTGATCTACAGGTGTGAAATAACACCCAAGGGTTGCTCTACAAGTGGCTTCATTCAGGAGTCATATTTGTGCATATTTAAGTTGATTATTACAAAGAATTTTCAGAAGTTGAGGGTGCAAAACATAAATTGATTGAGGAGTTTGTTGCAGATTTGTCTTTAAATAGTAGCACCAAGCAAATAGCAGAGGTCGCACCATTATCTCAGCCAAACGTACAACATTCATTGCAGGCCGTACATCTTCTAGGAAAGGCATGAGGTTTCTAGGCCAAATCGCCTAGGGTTTGGGAACCAAAACATCATCATTCAAGGCGTCTAAGGCAAGCAAATACTTGAGCAGCATTTTCAAGGTGAAGAAGACAATTTTTTGAAGGAGGTGTCCATTTCTAGATGATACCAGTTTTCTGGTCAAAGCATATTCAGAGTTGTATATTGTATTATTGGCTTTCGAGTATGAATGCAATGTATTTACCAAGCATTGAATAAAAATCTTAATTGATAGTTTGAGTTATTTGCCTAAGTATTTCTTTATTTTGCAATTAGTTTGCAATTTCCTTGCATTCCTGGCAAATATTTAAAAAAACATAAATAAATAAAAAAAAAAAAAAACTATGAAACCAAAAAAGCAAATATCCTATTAGGGGTGGGATATTTCAATCGCCCAATGGAGTGGGGTTATTATAGTTTGATAATATCCACTCAATTTGGGATAATTTATGGATCAGGGAAGCTAGATCCTAAGAGTTGTAAATGCTTAAAGGTGGGGTGTTTAAAGCATAGTTGGAAAACTCGACTTGGCAAAAAACTCACGTAGCCCAAAATTGACGAGTCAACAAAAACTCGGAGAAAACTCGGCAACTTTTTCATTTTTTTTTTGCATTTTTTGCATTTTTTATGTATCTGGCGAGTCTTTTGTAAAGACTCGGCAGGAAGACTTGGTGAGTTAAAGTCATAAAGACTTGTAGGGGAAAAAAACTCGCGAGTGTTTCAAGACTCGCCGACCAACTATGGTTTAAAGGATTGTAAAGCCAAATGATAAATCATCATCCCTAGAGATGACATCTATTCTAAAATGGGTACATTTATGGATGAACTTAAGAGCAAAAATACTTCTGTCCATATTATTGATGCAGATGTGGATTAGAATCCAAGTTCTAGTGCAAAAGGTTCTTTAGGTGTCTATTTTGAGGGACTTTTTGGAGTTGTAGATAAAGATAATGTATTGGTGGAAGATTCAAGAGGGAGAAATCAGGGTAATCCCATTTTTTAGGATAAGGATGGCCCTACGTAGGAGAAACTCCTACCAATGAGATTTCTATTTCTAGGGGGATGTTAGCTGTTACAGGTGGGCCATTGTTATCCCTGAAGAAGCAAAATACAATGGAGGGATAGTATAGACCATTACAGACTCAAAGTGCAAAACAATGAGCCCACTTTTCTCTCTTGCCAACATTTTTAGAAGCCATATACAAACAGGACTGGAAGAGTGCAGAAGATGCTCCCTGGAATATTTCTTTCATCATGTAAGAAAAGATTTAAAACCTATACTTCTCCAATCTACTACAAAACATTGAAATGGTATTAATGGGTTTAGGCACTAGATGCATCTCATGGTATGCCTGGGGTGCACATTGTAGAAACAAATGAACCAGGGGAAGAAGATGAGAATGACAAACTTGGGAACATTATTGAAGAAAGTCTCTGTATGATTTTCCCACTGTTCTTGTAACGACCTAATCCTCGCGTAAATTAAAATTTTCCAATTCTCACTTAAAACATGTAAAGGTAACAAGTAACAAAGACAAAACAATAAAATTTCTTCCTTTCTTTATTGATAAACACGTACAAGTTACAATATGTTTCCTCATGAATTTCTTTATCATTGCAAATATAAATCAGAGTTAAAAAGTAATACAGTTACATACATAGCTCGTAAGCTTTTGCACAAATAGAAGTAAGAAGGTCGAGGAGTCCGTCCTTTCAAATCTTGGTACATCGGCCGCTCGCTGTGGAGGAGAAACATCACTCGGGCGCTTTTCCGCCAACCACGGACTTATAATGCGGTCCCCCGCGATCATTTTGCAATGAACGGCCCTCCCTTCAAGAAGAGATTGGTAGGGTATCCTTTAACGATTACCAATCGAGCATAGTGCCGTGTCCTACACAACTAGAACCTTGCTATTTCACAATCTCGAACTAGTACTCGGATCACAATGAATTGACAGTGTAGTCTCAACTATCTCACTTCTAGGTGGATGTCGTACCTTTCACTACTTTGGCCAAAGTATTCTCATTCAGTACTTCGAATGAAGGTCATCTATCATAAACACTACTCAGGGCCGATTTGACTTGAGGCTTCCTTACTCTACGCATAGGTTTTATCCTTCAATGGGTAAATTCGTCACCCCAGATATCCTACAATCATTCGAACCTACTAGAAATGAATCAATCTACAAGTGTCTTGTATCAATCCTCCTAATTAGGAAATCTTTATCCTAGGAGTACTTAGCTTGCCTCTGTTATCCTAATAACTTAAGCTAAAAGACTTTACTTGATTCTACCTTCATTTCGATCCTAGTAGATAATAAGTACATCTACGTATTCTCCATATATAGAGATCATACACAACATGCAATAGTCATTCAAAATGCAAACAAATCCCTCCCTTTTATCTTTTTCCATTATTTCTCTTTAATGTAAGATAAGTAAACTTAATCCCTTAAGCTTTTTACTCATATATTCCCTTTTTCACAATTCCCCTAATCATTGAATCCTTTACACATATTCTTCTTTAATGAATTGCTTTACTTATTCATCAAAACAATTCTTTCCTACTAGAGCTAATTGAAAGCAGCAATCACAAGATCAAAAAGGAAACAACTCTTCAATAAAAGTTATAAACTAGGAGGATTCATGCCTGATTTTAAAGCTTCTCCTTCCAGACTTGCTCTTCTAGATTCTCCTTCAAATAAGCTTCCAGAGTTTCAGCTAAATATGGCTTCTTTTTATGAAAGTATTTCACTCTATAGTGAACTCCTATATCTCTTCTCTCAGACGTGTTTCCACCACTCAATTCCTACTCAGTTATACAAATACCTCACTTTAAACTCAAAATGACTTAATTCACTGTGACTGGTAAATGCTGGAAATAATTCACTGTATTTATCAAACTCAGCAATACAGGAAACTCAAGCAGTACAATGAAATGGATATGGAATAAAAATACTAAACTCAGATTGCTCAAAAGTGTGTGCACAATGAATAGAAGGGCGTGTATATATATAGGCCCGAAATGCAACGGATTCCATCAATGGAGGCATGTGGATTGACATCTAAGTGCTCAGAATTAGTCAAAATGATACTTGGCGGATTCTTAAACCCTAAGTCATCGAAATTGAAGGTGATTCGACTCCCCTTTAAGCCAGCAAGAGAGGAATAAATCAGCTCTCACATGGCGGATTTGACAGCTCAAGGCGTGTTCAGATTTTAAGGGTTTTATTGAGGCAAAGATCCGTTCCAGATGAGACGTCAATACTGCAACACACCACGTCGCCATTTTTCTTGCCTAAAGAACAATATTCGCGTCATCCTCAAAGACCAGTTCCCTGCTCGTGCGCTTCAGACGCCTTTTCATTATGCGCGTGATTTTCCCAGGCGGTTTTTCATGAAAACGTATTTTCCTCTTTTTATTTCAACGTTTCAATTGTTTATTAAATATAAACTCGACTTCTCATATTTTAAATCTCTCAAGCACAAGAACTCGATTTCAAAGTTGAGATTATTATTCTCTATAGTTAAAATCGAAATGTTTCACCATTTAAATCCTTTATTTTTTTAATTACCTTTGTTTCAATGAATATTTTTATATGTCATTTAAATTTATACATTTCACATTTCAATATCACATATTTATATATTTAATCATATATGTATTTTAATTAAGTGTAATATTTCTAAATATATAAATATATATATTTTCCGACATTGTATCGTGATATATATATATATTTACATATATGTAAATATTACCTTAATATTAATACATATATTTAAATATATAAATATATAATATATTTACATAGGTACTTATGTATTTATGTATTTATCCATAATATAATCACATCGTTAATATATACATTTATACATAAATATATATGTAAATTTGCTAGGCAATAATATTAAATATTATTTTCACCACAAACATCAGGCGGACTGTGTACATATATATATACCTGTGTATACGTATGTATGCGTACATACATGTCGACACATGTGTATGAGCATATCCGTCTGCTTAACATACACATGTATTGATATGTCTGTACATATAAATACGTGTTCACAATGTATAGATGTACGTGCATTCCCAATGAATCATTAACACATAACTTTCACATCATTCATACTTGGGTCATGGTATAGCAAGTCTGACGTTTAAACAATCACATCCCCTAAAGCATAAAGAAGTGAATTCAGAATCCTTATGTCAATAAACAAGCCTAAGGATGACTTACCCTTATCTCGACAAACAGACTTGGCTTACTCAATCTATAGTATGTGTGTGTATGCTCAATTTGGTAATTGTTACTGTTTACCCGACCAAGTTCCTCCCCAAATGATGTCTCTCCTCTGTCCGGAGGAACAGTCTTCATACCTGCACACCATGACATGACATCGGCAGTCATATGCTCATAACAAAGCAGTTTGCATAAACATCATAAAAGTTAGAATAACATTATTCCATAACTTATATGCTACATTTAATTAAGAATTAAATCAATAGAAGTAACAATCAAATGAAACCTTCATTTAAACAGTACACCATTATTGATAACAAGAACATCATTGTTTTATTCATCACAAAGATTCAAACATTACAATCAATTGCCCTATGCAATAATAGCTATAAAATCGGGATGTAACAGTTCTGCTAGCTTTAGGTTCTTTTGTCTTATGACAATCTGTGTCTAGTCAGTAAGAGGATGGACAGCATTTAGCCTCCTATGCCATCTTGAAGGTAGTGATATGTGCCACTAAAGAACATCATGACATGTAACCTATGATAAACATTCATAATATGTAATCTGTTATCTTGATTAATGAAATATCCATCTGTTAAGTGCTCAGAAAAAATGACTGCACAGTCAAATATGGTATACACACTTAAATGTTGTATCATCACTTGAAACGTCAGAGATTTTTGAAGTAGTAAAGTTTATAACAAAGTTCTTGGACTAGAGAGACATGTTAGGCCTTTATTATATGCCAGTCTTATTGCCAAGTGTAGTCTCATTAATAACTACAAAAATAATTTTGAGAATAGTTATTTAATATCTCAAACACCTATATAATTTGAGTGGATATTTGATGGTAATTTTCTTATATACATTTACCTGTTATAAAAAATAAAAATTTATACTCATAGTTCACCCTTTAGTGGATGGGGGAATTTCCAACGCCATCCCAATTTTTTAACCATACCTGCTCCCTGGTTTGATATTTCTGGTAACTTTGGTTTACTTAATAAACTTCCCACATCCACTATATCACAATTTTAGCATTCTTATTTCCTTCTAGTCCCTTAAAGATGTGCTCAAATTTGGTTTATTTTCTGAGTTGGTTGAGAAAAGATTGTTTTTATTATGTGCAGCAATGAAGTTACTTGAAGAAGAAGTGGTTGCTATAGTAGGGCCTCAAACATCAGCTGTAGTCCATTCGGTTGCTAAGGTGGCAGAAGCAGTTCATGTTCCCCTGGTTTCATTCTCAGCAACAGATCCATCACTATCACGAAAACAGTATCCTTATTTCACAAGGGTGGTATTTAATGATCATGTGCAGATGACAGCAGTTTCTAGCATTATTGGCAATCATGGATGGAAAGAAGCAGTGGTTTTATTCACAGATGACAATCTTGGGTGGAATGCCTTTGATTCCTTAAGTGGTGCACTAGAGCCCTATAGATGTAAAATTGTGTACAAAGTAGCACTTCATCCCAATCTAGATATGTTAGAACTGCACCATAATCTAATTCAACTACAGCACTTAAAATCTAAAGTATTTGTAGTCCATGTGCAACCTAATTTTGGGCAAAGTGTACTTTCTGCTGCCCATGATTTGAACTTGTTTGATGGAGGTCATGTGTGGATTATCACAGATGCGATTACAAGGACTTTGGATACAGTACCCTCTGATGTTGATATCTGGAAGGAGTTTCATGGCATTGTTGGTACTAGAAGCTATATGCCAAAGTCTTCAAAGCTTAAATCGGTTCAATCTGAATTGAGGAGCAAGCTGGGAGATAAACATGCAACAGGTTGATCACTACAGGCATATGGATTTTATGCATATGATGCAATATGGACAGTTGCAAAAGCTCTGCATGATTTCTTGGGAAAGGAGAGAAATTTGACTTTTACGCATGCTTCTTTGCATGCAGCTGCAAGTGGAAGAGTTGGTATATCGAAGTTCAAGGTATTTGAAAATGGACAGTTTCTTTTAAATGAGATTTTGAATGTTACATTTTCAGGTGCAACAGGACTTGTGAAACTAGATACAAGAGGGGAACGAGTGGGCGCTTGCTTTGAAGTTGTGAAATTTACTCACAAGAAACTGCATATTGTTGGAAAGTGGAAAGAAGAGACTGGATACTATACAATTCTTTCAGATGCAAATGGTAAGGAAATTGGTCAAGTATCTGGGGCAACTACAGGGGATCAAAGTGCGAGTCATGATATTTGGTCTAGAGGCAGTTCCAAAAATCCTCAAGTCTTGTATTTTCAAAAATATTTAAGGCCCCTGCGGGTTGCATTTCCTAAAGATGCCATGCAGAGGGGTTTAGTCTCTACTACAGTAGACAGGAGCAATACAACGAATTTTCATGGCTTCTTTATAGATGTATTTGAAGCTGCTATTGGTTATCTTCCTTATAATGTCAGTTATACTTTCATACCTCTAGGGAATGGAAGCTCAACCCTCAATCTTGACAATCTTCTCGAGAAGGTTGCTGACCAGGTGTATGCTCTGAATCTTGATTAGAGGATTAGCATACATGTCATTTCTAGTTGTATTTGTTTTCAGCGTGATATATTGAAAAAATATGAAACTGATATTCTTGGAATCTGAAACATTTAGAAAGATTTAGATTTCTAAGATCATTTTCTTTTCTTTAAATTCAATGGAATAACTAAAGAATACAGTTTGCAAAATGTGAAATATGTTTACTAGACAAGGTGCATTCTTATATAAGTCTTGGTTTTTTAACAAATTATCTATTCTGTATCTGAACAATGTTTCAGATATTACTTTACAAAAGAAGCAATATTAGCTTTTAGTTATCTGTGGAGATTTAACTACTGTAAATTATGCATCTGGTGGAGCTGCTATCTAGGAATAATATTGAGAAGTAATACCTAGAGAAGTTATATTGTCTTTAAAACATGAATCATAACTGTCACATAAATTTTCTATGTAAATTATTTCTTTCATGCTTTCTGATATGCCAGGAGCATAAAATGTGATCTGAAATACTCAAGGCTTTCCTCTTCTCATGCAGGAATATGATGCAGCCATAGGAGATATACCTATCACACCAGCTCGCTTACAAAGAGTTGACTTTACACAGCCTTATGTAAAATCTGGGCTGGTCTTTGTAGTCCGTCAGAAGGATTATTCCTCAAAGAAAGTATGGTCTTTCTTGAAACCATTTACACCAGCTATGTGGTTTACAATGCTGGCATTTATCATTTTCACAGGATTAGTTGTTTGGATGCTCGAGCATAGAAAAAACCATCAATTTCAAGGAAAGCTAAAGAAACAAATTGCCACAGCTCTATGGTGTGTAAATACTTTTCAATAAATACTGGTTTGCTCTTTTCATTTATTTCCTTACCCATAGTTTTGAAAATCCATCTGCATTTTAGTTACTCAAATACTTTTTTCTTTGGGTATGCTGTTCATTTTTTATGCAACATTTTTTTCCATTAGCTTTTTGGTGAAAACTGCATATTATGGAAACACTTTGTACTTGGCTATTTGGGTGGGCATTGCCTTAACAAATTCTTTATTCGAAAGCTTGACTAAGAAGCAACAAAGGGAGTTGAGGATCAGATACAGATGCTTAACTTCTCAGTTCATATCAATAAGAAAAACAATTGATTCTCATTCAATTTCGAGCATGGATAAAGAAGAACCTTATCTTGTGATATGTCAAAAGCAAGATTGATAGGTTTCATACATTTCTCATGACAGTCACATTGCCAATTTATCAGGTGAGCTTGTCTAGGTTAAGTAAGCTGATAATGAACAATGATTTCAGGTCAGAGATTGCTCACCATTCTTTTCAAATTTGGAGCCTCAAGTTAAAAATAGAAGCAAAATACTCATTCTACTCAAAAGAATACCCTTGTAGTGGGCTTACAGCATATAACCACCATGAAGGGGGGATATGCTAAAAAATATTTCATCACGTGAGATCCAAAATAAATCAATACCTCACATGATGATGGGGTAGGATGAACCTCTAACTGGCAACAACTTAGTTCATGAATTACCCATTTGACCACATATAACTAACTAACCTAGGTATGCGTGACACATGTCAGCTACTCTAGAACCCCTAACTATAATATGCATGGGTACATAACAGAGGTATCTGATGAGTGACATTCACGCTCCATTTTAGACCATATTTAATCCTTTTTCCTATACCATTTAACCCATTTCCATATTCCATTTTGGTACATTATCATTCCATTTTACCACCTTTTGCTGCTTATGGTTAAATATAAATAAGTAATATTTAATTTAGTTTTTAGATAAAATAAGTGAATAATAATTATTAGAGTGTATTTACTAGTATTTCCTTCTATAATGTTAAGAAAATATATCTTGCAGCATGCTGATTGAAGGAGGGGAATGCAGACTTCCGGTTGCTTTCTTGTTCCTGTCACCCGTGGGTACACATAGTAGCAAATTAATTCCACCCATATAATTATTTTCTCATAAAATACTTTGGTTATTTAGTTATAACCAATTATTATTCAGTTTTGATTTTATGGAGGAGAATGTCCTCACGTTAAAAATAATATTCTATTTTATTGATTGTAACCATGAGCTAAACAAGCTCCTACATTTTAGGGTGAGTTGTTTCAACAAATCAAACAACTAAATATCAGCCACAAAATAATAGCAAAGTGGCATAAAATTAGGAAACAACTTGCACACATATTTCTTATAAATATGAGCTACGTGAGAAAAAAAGGGATATATAGATTTTGTATTATTTTTGATAAATAAAACAACATATTCATGTGACTCAACTAGTGTAAAGAAATTCCATTTTAGCACCAGGCAGACTGAGGAGGAAGGGCGCCCCCTTCTTGGAATGCTTGGTGATTTTGTAACTTTTTTAGTAAGTGTGTTATTTCCAACAGTGTGCTTATTTTCAGCAATGTGTTTATTTATGTTATTGTGTGAATCTATTTAATGTTTATTGTTTATTGCTTATAATTTAATTATGGGATCTAATGATTATTTGTGTTAATGATTCTTCATATTATTGTAGATGTGAGTTCAATTTCTAGAATCATTACTGTTGTTATTTCTATTGCAGTCTCTATTGCAGAAATATTGCAGTACAACCACAGTCACAAAAGCAAAACATAAACATTAATTTGATTTTCAATTTAGATAGTTGATTGAGTTTAGGAATGCATTTTTGTTGGCATAACAACTAGCACCTCTAGAGTAAGAGTTGGTACGGACAGCTATGCACACTACGCAATGAGTGCTCTTCAAATTAGGAGGGGAAGCTCCCTCGTTGTGCTTGACAAAAATGCTTTTGAAAAGGAAAGTATACTAAACTAAATCCTGTCTTTTTGTTTCAGCTGTAGAGGTACAAGGCTTTCTCGAAAACTATATACGTTGTAGCTGAGTATTTTCTGGTTTCGCAGATTACTAACTACAACTAGGCTAATTACTTAAAATCTATCCAGTTTCCTCAAGAAAAATAGAGCATGAGGAAATGGAGCAAGGATGACTATCTGACGATAAACAAGTATAGATTCTCAACTTGAAGGCAAGGTGGCACATCTATCAACTCAATCTAAACAAGTTTATTGGGAACAACAATATACGATAAACTCAATACAGATTCTCAACTTGAAGGCAAGGTGGCACAACTATCAGCGCAATCTGAATAAGTTTATTATTCACACACATCAAACGATAACCAAGAACAGATTCTCTACTTGAAGGCAAGGTGGCACAACTATCATCTCAATCTGAACAAGTTTATTGAACACAAAACAGATTTGATCTAACTGAGAAAGAATTCACCATTATAATTGCATGAAACCCTATGTGGCATAACAATTCATTATAATAGCAAAACGCATGAACAGATACAAAAAGAGCAATATTGAGGGCAAGGTAGGCACAACATATATTTCTCTCTCGTGCAAAAGTTCGTGAATAGATACAAAATAGCAATACTACAAAGGTGGGCACATCATGTATGCTATCACGCAAAAGTTATGTACAAATGAGCAAAAGCTCTTATTTATAGACATCAAAAGGTGGAGGGAACCCTAAAATCACCTTGAGTCAACTACAATCTTGCAATGCATGCAAGATTTATTGCTAAGCCCTAATAAAGTAAACTATACAATTAACTGGAAAACTACCATCAGTTAACCGAAACATCTAATCTAAAAATGGACAATTGTGCAAGCATGCACGTCCTTATTGAAAGCAAAGTTAAACTGGACACTACCCTCAGTTAACGAAAAATCCTAAATAAAACTCCAAGTGAATAAAGCTGATCTCAGAATAGATATGCATGAGATGAGACAACGAGTTAACTTGAACAGGTAACACCAAGTTTAACTCCTGTGTGTAATGTCTATTCTGAGAGGTGGGAACTGAAGTCTACGGGTCGAGATCTCGAACGACCAATCCCTCAACGAGATTGTTGATTGCATCATTGTCTGGAGCTCTGATAATTGTCAATTTATTGCTTGTCAGCAACTTGAACAATCTTGGCAACCTTTACACACTCAAACTAGCATTTCACTAATTGGTAACTTTGGCGGCTCCGTAACTGAAGTGATAGCCAACATCTCCTCTGCAGCTTGATAGAAATCGGTCTCAGCTTTTCTAACGAAATCATGAATTAAGACTGATTTGGTCTTGAATTCAGTTTGTGTGTACTGTACTCTGAAAAACTCGCCTGTTGACTGTGAACACGGCTATATTTTGACAACTTTTTTGGAAAACTAAAAATAGTTTGTTGAGGCTAAAAATAGCCTATCAAAGGGAAATTTTCACGGAAAAATCTGAGATATGGGTTTTGTCCAGAAAATGATTCTAAAACAACCCAGTAAGTCAAAAATGCGAAAATTTGACTTCAACTCGATCATGCAAAGAGTTTTCAGTTGAGAAAATTAGAAACTCGAGAACAAATGCTCTGGAGTTAAAAATTCTTGAAAAATCAAACGCACGATTTTAATTCGAGGAAGTTGTATAGAAATGATCCAGATGTTCAGACTTGTCAAATTCGCCAATTTCAGGAACATGCGAATTAGATTTTGAGAGAAATTTGAGAATCAAGGAGGAAAAAGACGTTTTTTTAATATGCTCTTTCTTCTGCGAAAATCGCCCCTGTTCTTCAAATTTGCTGATGAATGTGAACTAAAACCTGCAAAAGAATAAGTTTGAAGAAATCGCCCCTGCAAGTGGATGAAGAATTTGCCTTTGCTTTGAAAATTCGCCCTTTGCTTGAGAAATACGAATTTGCCTTGAAGATACGCCTTTGCCTTGAAGAAATACGAATTTTTCTTGAAAAACACGCCTTTGCCTTGAAGAAAAACGAATTTTGTTTGAAAATATGGATTTCTTTTTAAAAATACGAATTTCTCTTGAAGCTTGGTGAATAATAAATGAAGGTGCCATGTTTAAATAAGAGAATTCGCACCAACTTGTTGACTGCAAGATTTAAAACCTTAGCTGAAAATAGAAGGCTTCTGATTGGACCCCTTTTAGTTACACTGATATTGACACTGAGTCCGGAAATAAATAATAATAAATTAATATTCATCATGCAATTTGCAAAGGCATCAATTTTAGAGATTCGCCATTTTAATGCCAAAATATGCAAAATAAATATTAAGTATTATTTAACTTCAGTTGACAAACCGAATGAAGCTTTGAGATTCACCGGTGAACTTCACTGATTCCGAAAAGTCATCGTTTGAGCTCATAGGCGTCCATTTGCTCAAGATATTGCACTTTTTATTAACTTCCTATTTTATAGTTGACGACAAAGTTACGACTGGCCATCTTTGACACTGATTTCTGGGTGACTGGATGATGCTGAGACCGAGCTGATGAATTGAATGTGAAGCTTGCTGAGCAAAGAAGAAATGTCTGTTGGGAGTTATCACTGCAAAATCCATCATTTAACACCCTGAAAAATTAGGCGCCCTTGATTAAATTCATTTACGGGTTCCAGACAACCATTTCTTCAAACTGCCATCTGACACTTCAAACGGCTGCCAACGACGAACGATGAACCCTGCTGATAGGCAACCAAGCTCACTGCATGCCTGGAGATATTCCACATCCAACGAATATACACAAGGCATCTGAAAAATGCATTAAGGGCCTCAAAAGTAAAAGCGCCCCTGGGCTACAGTTGCACTGACACCATTTTGACGGAAGTGCAAATCTCAACCAGATGCCCTATTTTGACCTCTGAATTCTGGAGCTGGGATGACCCGATTCGAGCGCTGTCTGTCTCAACGTGTAGCTAGAAGGATCTACGAGAGACGTCTCTAGACGTGACGAAGCAAGAAAACTGCTTCTAAGACCTCAAAAATGCAAGTGCGTATTTTATTTAAAATATACGCTCCATACTTGGCCATTTTCTAGATGTCTTCACTTTTCAGTATTTCACCAAATACCTCGCACGTACGAGCGTTTGCCAAATCCCGGAAGCTGATGGCTGGGCTTGTTGAATAGATAAAGTAATTACGCTCAAGTCTCGTTAAGACTTCAAACGTCAACGACCTCATTTGACAGGCCTAAAGGCTAGGCGCCTCTGGCCTACAGAAATATAATGAAAATTTTATGCCAGTCCGCCCGTGAAATTACGTGCTTGGTAGAATCTCTGCCACGATCTTTCAGAATGTTGGATTAATAGGCAACTTGGTGCAACGCGAATCTGAGCTAGAGTAGTATTGATGTCAGGAAGCCCTCGTCAGCAAACTGGACCATCTTAAGGGTCATTTTGACAAGCGCCCCTGAGCTATAGTTGCACTGGAAACGCAACAAAAAAGCTCAAGGATGTGAAATCTCCATTATAAGCTCATCTTCAGACGTCGGCTACCGGAGCTCTGGGACTCAGATGACTGCGTTTGATAGCTCGTCAAATAAGCAGACTAGTCGCGAAGAGATTGACTGCATCATCCACCAGAAATACCAAGATCCAACACCCCTTTAAGAAGGGCGCCCTCAAGCTACAGGCGCGCTAAAAGCTGGAAAAGGACAAGCTTCTGCAATCTGGAACTTTGGAAACTTCAACTTCTGTCGCCAGTTGCCGGAGTTACGGGTCTCGGAAAGCCTCACAGGATAGCTCATCGGATAGGCAGACTGATTCTGAAGAGTTTGACTATAGTTATGAATATTTATGTGATGAGCCCTACTGGCTCTCAACTCAAAACCCCAATTTTTCTTAAGTCTTTAAGTGTTATTTAGTTTTTTAGAGAAAGTTTGATAGACAGAAGAGAAGGGGCGCACAACATAAATGCATATAAAACGTAAATCTGAGTTATTTCAGGCGAATTGACAATACAAAAGATGATAAATATGCTCAACAATGGATTTAGAACTCATAAACATACCCGGAAGTGTCCAAATTATTTATTTAAGAAAGTAGTCCAGTTTGCCAGCCAAGATGGTGAAAAACTGACCAAATCTGGTGTAGAAAGCTATAGAATGCAAAATCCAGCCTGAAAACGGTGGCAGATAAAGAGTACAAGCCAAACGCCTAAAATGATGAAGAGAAACCCTCAGAAAAGAAGGCGTTTCTCCAAGAAATGCCCAAACGCCCTTGCACAAGAGCCACGCACTTCACTGCAAACAACCTGAATTCTCACTTAGAAGGTACGGCCAAGAAGTATGATGTCTACCAGATGAAATGAAGGCGCCATCTCCCAAAACCCTCTGAAACTGATAAAGAAATCCAATAGGAAACACAACTCAAGCCCAGTAGAACCTCTGTATGAAGCTCTCACAAACTGCACAAATTCAGCTGATCTCTCACAGCCTCAAAAGTGCTCAACACTAAAGAGTTATCGTTCTTCAATGGAAAAATTGTTCAAACCCTGATCACAGGAGAATGCACAGGAAATAGCACAAGGCAAAGTTGAAATTGTCAAAAGGTGAGTTTCTCATTGCCAGAAATGCCTTTTATGCAAAGGCACGAATCCCAAGAAAATACACCACTTTCGGATATTAAAATCCTTTTAAATAATATTTAATTCATTTCAATAGTATATATGAATTAAATACTTGGTACTACTATTTATTTATTTATTTTTTAAGTACGAGAATCGTTGCTTGACCCTATAAGCTAGCAGTCTTTGGTAAACTAGGCAGTGCGACTTGAAGCACTTTATCCCATTAAGGATTTAAAATGTTAAATCACTTTTAGAAATATTTAAGTGATTTAAAAATATAAAGTCAATTTACGACTTTATAATTAAATATTAAATCAATTAATATTTAAATCCACTAAAAACCCACCAACTCACTCAAAAACACCATATAATCTGTCGCAGGTCGGAAAGGCACATTATTCGACTCACATAGCATAGCATTTGTGAACCGATCAGCGGGCTGCGAGAAAACGAGCGATCAAACTCTCCGGGGAAAGTACCGCCGACCCTCCCCACCAATCCGGTAGCCACAAGGGTCCAATAAATGAGCTAACACTTTCGCAAACAAGATCAAGTGAAAAGGGGACATTACAATTTATCAATTTAGGCCTTCAAAGAAGGGCGCCCACAGACTCTGAGTCGCGCTTTCTTGCTTTTCTTTGAGAAATCTTCATAATTTAATCACTAAAAACTCCGTCTTGACCACTGAAATGACCATGTGCAACGTGAAATGCTGTCGCGAAACGCTCCTCCATCATGAAATGCTCCATTCTGAGTCTCTGATTCAGGTTCTGATCAATGAAACTGCCTTTGACTGACAAAATATTGACAAAAACTCCATGCTTGATATTGCCCAAAAACTATATTTTACATCATTTTAGCAAGGTTTAGACTATTTTATGCAAAAATGCCTTGATGAAGAAAAAAATTTGGTTTGGGTACAACAGTTTTCATCCTCACTCACCTCACGAATTGCAGCCCTTGTGCATATAGCCACGACACCTTTCATGAGCTTATGATCCCTGGATTGACACTTAGACCAAGCTAAATCTAGTTTATTCTTTACCCAAGTTTTAGCCTATTAGTTATCCAACACTTTTTTTCCAATATATTGCTGTTGACTAGGTGGACCGGAGTTCCATTTTTTCCTTCGTCAAGTCAAATTCATAGTTGTGAAGCTCAAACATAGTTTCCTTCAATTTGAACAACCTTTGGACTAGGCCAGCCCCTTGGGGGTTAACACAACTAATCCTATTTGCTTGTTAGGGAAAAGAGTTAGAAGCTAATTTAAACAGAAAGGAAGAGGGGACAATGCACCAAGATAGTTGATTGTTAGCCTATCTGATAGTAAGAAGAAAGTACAAAAACTTTTAATCTAGTCTACCATTTGCATAACAAAAGAACAATCATCTATATGCAAAAGGTAAAAAATTAGCACTTCAAGGAATAGATTAACCATCCGCAACTCAATCAAGAACAAAATAAGAAGATAAGCACAAGACCTTTCATTAGGTGCTTCAAAATAAACAATTACATAAAGCCTTGAAGGTAGGAAGTATATACAAATGTAGTTTAAGTAGATGCTAAGGCTAGAGTTCTAATAGATCTCCAAAGCGCTAGAAATTTTTTCAAGAATAATATTTTTCCTAAAGGTCAAAGATTTTTACAAGGGATTATGAGCTTGCATTGCTACAATCAAAGAAGCAATAGGAATGTGTCCTATCGACAGATTTGAATTGGGAAACTTAGACACAAAGGACACACGTCTGTCTATGTTGAACACACGTCTGTCTATGTTGAACTTAATTTGGGAAGATGCTAGATCATAGGTCGATCTTTCTTTGTTTGCAACCACTCTTGAAACTTGGGTTCCAAGCCAACCCCTATATCATTACTGTTATAAATTTTATTTGAGCACATGATCACAAAGGACATGACATGTTTGGATTTGACAATGGGGAAAGGCCTGAATTAACATGTGTTGACTAGGGAAGATGAAGGAATGGTCAGCAAGAAGAGAGAGAGCATAAGGCATATGATGACACATAAAGAAGTAGCACAATCTGAAAGGGAAGAGTAACCTGGAAGGACAAAGCAGGACTCATGCACAACTACAAGAAAGAAGGGAAGCACACAGAAAGATGAAGCTGGTTAGAAGGAATAACCATCTACACAAACATGAACTATTTTCATGTGGACGACGTAGTAGGTCAACTCGGGAAAACGAAATGGGAATGAATCACAACCAAGGGACCCAAGGATCAATCAAAGCCTAAGAGGTAGATGATCTATAATGTCCCCATTTTCCAACTCACCACCCGGGCATTAATTTAATTATTTGATATTGCCTGGCAAAAAGTATATGTAAAAAGGTAATATTAAAGAATTAAATTATAGTGTTATTATAAAATGACATTGAGTAAATATTTAAAAAATATTTTATAAAGTCACTTTATGTGATGTCCCCTTCCTAGTCAGCGCAGCTGGATATGTGGTTAGCCTATTATTTTGATCCTCGTAGGCTGACATATGTGTGTAGAGGATCAATTGAGGCAGTTACCCGGTGTTCAGGAGTTTCATTCTTTCAGTTGTTTCAGGTTGGGCCTTCGCAGAGTCGTTCTGAGAGGTTTTTCAGATACTTACTATTTTTAGTAAGTTAGGCAGGCGGAAGCTGCTATTTTTGGCAGGGCACCTGGTTCAGCGGGTCAATTTAGATTCGACCCAGTGCATCAGTTTGTTGGTCAGATGGAAGAATAACAGAGTATTTAATGATTTATTAAATAATTAATATTTTGACTTTATATTATAAAGTCACTTTATTAATGTATTTAAATATTATGATAAAGGCGTATTATAAAGTATTTTAATACTTTATAATAAAGTGGCATAAGTAATATAATGAATAAGTAATTATTCATTAATGATGGGGGCGCCAATTATTAAATGTTTTTCCTAAGTCCAAACAGGCGAATTTAATCATTCATTTAAATGATTATTAAAAAGAAGGGTTTGGTCGAATTTCTCAAGAGGATATATATTGACTGCCAAGACAAATCGAACTCTTATGTGATGATTATTCAATTTGTCTTATTTTGCTTTGAGCATTGAAGTTTGCAAACCTAGGGTTTCAGCAGACGATAGATTTTGAAGAACGATACCTCTTCAAGATTTGGCATACTGAGGCTGTGTAATACCAGTTGAAGATTGTCTACTTGGTGACTTCACACAGAAGTTGCAGTTGAACTGATTGGATCGATTTCATGAAGGATTTACAGAGTTTCTTCATCAGTTGATTAGGGCGACCTATTAGAGGTTGTTTTCACAGAGATCTAACACCTTTTTCATTGAGGCCGTACTGTAATAAATGCTGCTGCTGGTACAGGCCGTACTACTGTTGGAAGGCCGTACTTTTCATTTACAAGTGATACGCCTTGCCTTTTTATCTCTTGTGGTCTCCAGTGTGGGCGCTTTGCTATTTGGAGGATTTGGCGTTGTTTTTGGAGGAGTAGATTATTGTTTTATGTTGGCCGTACATGTTCTTCTTCATTCCTGGCGGCTGCAATAACCAGGTTTTTCATATTAAATATTATTGCCTTTTAGTTCAAAAGTTGAAGTATCAATGTTGTAATCATCCTGAATGATCAATAAATGACTTGGCATCGATATTTGATACATGTTCTGTAGTTTTCAAGCATTACGCATTTTATATTATTTTTCCAGTCTTTTCTTGCAAAATCGCACCTTCTCTTATTTGCTCAAAAATCACAAAAAACTACAAAGAAAAGAAAAACAAACAAAAAACGCATTTTCATTCAGAGGGTTTGGGTTGAGAGACACCTAGTCTCTTACAGTGGTATCAGAGCACATTTTTCCTGCCATCCTGTGCTTTTTCAGTTGCTTTTTCAGTATACAGAGTGCTTTTTGGTTGCTTTTTCATGAGTAGCAACATCATTCATTATACCAAGGGTATAGGAACATGCAGAGTTGAGGATTGGACAGGTCCACCTATTCCTCAAGGTGAGACAGTGTCAGGAGTACTGGGTATTCACAGATCTAGCTCTAACAGCAGTGAGAACAGTGTCACAACACTGATGGCAGACCGTGAAATCCCTGCAGAGACACTTAGGGATTCAGGGAAAGCGCATGTAGAGGGTGACATTACTGATGAGGAGTTCAGACGCAGGCACGATAATATGATGGACATGATGTCCCAGTTGATGGGCACTATGAGAAAGTATACTCCATCCCAGCCGCACTATATCCAGATCGGATAGTCGAGCAGGACTGCAGGAGTGGACCAGCCTTTGGCATTAGCACCACGACAGCCATCACCGATCTATCATGAGCGTAGGCCTGGAGAACCTACATTCATACCTAGAGAGACCCCACCTCTGACTCCGGGGGCAGAGCAGCAGGGGCATCATCGGGAGTTTCAGCCACATAATGGCATGTCAGTAGCGGATGTGACTAGATTTCATGGTGAGTATCTATCATTAGCACCTGAGATCAGACATGCATTATCGTTTCATGAGTTTATGGATGTTCATAAACCTAGAGGGGGAGGCAGATTTGACCGTAGAGCTCCTCAACACTAGCAGCCACAGCCACAAGTGAACAGGGATTTGCAGTATGCAGTCAGCAAAATCACCTTGCCATACTTTGATGGTTCTGATAAGACGTCAGCAAGGTCTTGGGTTCAGAAGTTGGACAATTATCTTTCACTGAGACCGATGCAGGAGGACGAGGCCATTAAGTTTGCTAATTTGCATCTTGATGGGCTGGCGCATGATTGGTGGCATCATGGCATGTACACACTTGGCCATCATGCAGTCACTACTTACCAGGAGTTCACCAACAGGCTCATAGAGCGTTTTGACAAGAAGGATCCGGAACTCTACTTCAGGGAGCTAGCTCAGCTCAGACAGACAGGTAGTCTGGACTCTTATGTTGGTGAGTTTCAGAGGGTTGCCGTCATGGTGACAGGTATTTCAGAACGGAGACTGGTTATACTCTTCATTGAGGGTTTGACAGAGCTGATGAGAGGTTGGGTCAAGGCATTTGATCCTCCTACCCTTCAGGAGGCCATGAGGAAGGCACGAAACATGGAGCTTGCAGCACCTCGCAGCAAGTTCACTTCAGGTTCGACACCCTACACGAGGCCTAATAGGTCTTTTGATAGGAATAGGCCCTTTGACAGAAAGAGGGATCCACCTGATCCTAAGAGACAGAATGCACCACCCTTTGACAGAGAAACACGGAATGAACTACGGAAGAAAAAATTGTGTTTCTGGTGCAAGGCACCCTATGATGAAAAACATGTATGCCCACTTCGTCCCAAGGTTAAAAACAATCAGATGGAATGGTTTTATGAGGGGAGAAGAGCAATCTGATCTGTCAGACCAACAAGCTGATTGAGCATTCCGGATGATGTAGTCCGAGAATGAGGGTGAAAAGCGAAGGGAGGAAGGGAAGCTACAAAGAGCACCTTGACTAGCCCGAGGAGAGATGGGTGGAACCCCAGACTTGGCGGGCTTCTAGCGGTCGGGGAGGGTGGTGATCCTTTGTGGACAGGGTGCCACACATGAGTTTACAAGTGATGCACGATTGGTAGAGAGGCGTGGTATTGAGACGAGGAGGGTTTGGGGAGTATTCGAGTCAAGGTGGTAGTGGGTGCACCCCTCAAATGTATTAGAAAAGGTGCGATCTTAGATCGCATTTGAACAACTATGAATTCAAGACTGAATTCTATGTTGTTAATATGGGGTATACAGATGTGGTATTAGGGATGGCATGGTTGCACGATTTGGGTGAGTTCACACTCAATTTGCGAGACATGGAGATGAAGTTTAAGGTTGATGGGAGACCTCATGTCATCAAGGCCATTAGAGACAGTAATCTGAGGATGGTTTCGTTCAGGCGGATGGAGAGACTCATTCGTCATGATATGGTTGACTGGGCGGCAGAGTGTATGTTGATGCTAGCACAGCAGGAGCAGCAGAAGGGTGAGTACCACCCAGACATTCAGATATTGAGGACTAAACACTCCAAAGTGTTTAGTGACATTCCACCTGGTAGACCTCCAGATAGAGGCACAAAGCATATAATTGAGTTGGAGGAGGGTGTAAAGCCCATTATGATTACACCCTACAGGCATCCGAAACGACTCAAGGAATTAGGATTGAAAGACCATCAATGAGTTATTGGCCATAGGACACGTATTGAATTCTTTTTGCTTCGCCGAGTTTGCTTGGTGAAGAAGAAGGATGATCACTGAGGATGTGCATAGACTACTTGACTCAACAAGAGGGCCGATTAAAACGAGGTGCGATACCGCGCATTGATGGCTGATTGATGGGATTTACTGCAGTGCTATCTTCTTTACGAAGATTGATTTGAGATCGGGTACCACCCGATTGAGGATAGGGAAGCGGGACATTGAGAAAGCAGCTTCGAGTGCCATTGCGGTCACTTCGAGTTCTTGGTTATGCCATTCGGTGTAACCAATGCACCTGCCACCTTTCAGGCTACCATGAACAGGGTCTTCAGTTCTCAGCTGCAGAGATTTGTATTGGTCTTCTTTGACGACATTCTGGTATACAATAGGTCATGGGAGGAGCATCTAGCTCACTTAGACACAGTTTTGGGTATCTTGGCTGAGGAGTCCTTTTATGCCAAGGAATCCAAGTGTGAGCTAGGCATGGAGGAGTTGTTGTATCTGGGGCACATCATCAGTGCCAAGGGAGTGAGTATGGACCCTGAGAAGGTCCGATCTATAGTTGAGTGGCCAGTACCTGAGAACCTTACGCAGCTCAGAGGCTTCATTGGGTTGTGTGCTGTTTATAGGAGATTTGTTAGTGGGTTCTCACGTCACGCCGCACCCCTTATTGATTTGACAAAGAAGGGGGCTTTTACTTGGTCACCACAGGCGCAGGAGTGCTTTGACAGGTTTAAGGTGATCATGACTTCATGTCCAGTGCTAGCATTGCCTGACTTTACGAAGTCATTTGATTTATTTTGCGATGCTTCAGGAGAGGGCATTGGTGCTGTTTTGATGCAGGAGAGACACCCTATTGCTTTTGAGAGCAGGAAACTTAGGGGTCCTGAGAGGTTTTACAGCATTTACGACAAGGAGATGTTAGCCATTATGCATGCTTTGGCTAAGTTCAGGCAATACTTGGTAGGCAGCAAATTCAGTGTCCGTACAGACCACAATAGCCTGAAACACTTCCTTGGACAGCGAGACCTAAATGAGAGGCAGCAAAAATGGGTCAGCAAACTGCAGTCGTATGACTTTGACATCACCTTCATTAAGGGAAAGCAGAATGTTGTAGCTGACGCCTTGTCTTGTAGACCTCAGTTGAATGCCATGGCACAGATCTCAGAGGATTGGAGGCATCGGATTATTGCAGAGTATGCTAAGAACCCATGGGCTTCTAGCATTGTTGACAGGACAGAGCAGGATAGTAGGTACACCATTGTAGATGACTTGATCATTTACAAAGGGCAGATTTTTCTGGTTCCTGGTTCTGAGTTGAGAGTTACAGTTTTGAGAGCCTTTCACGATCTTCCTATGGCGGGCCATCCTGGCTACTTCAAAACATATAAGCTGGTTCGGGAGTGGTTTACTTGGAAAGGGCTGAAAACTGATGTTCTATAGTATGTACGAGAGTGTTCTGTTTGCCAGCAGAACAAGCAGGAACACACATATCCTGCTGGATTGCTTTAGCCACTTCCGATACCTGACAGGAAGTGGGAATGTTTATCGATGGACTTTATCACGGGTTTGCCGAAAGCCCAGGGTAAAGATTGTATTTACGTAGTGGTTGATCGGTTGACCAAATATGCACACTTCTTTCTGATTACTACTACATTCACAGCATCGCAGACTGCAGAGCTCTTCTTCAGAGAGGTATTCCGGTTACATGGGTT
>VDFB02086081.1:424219526-424322866 GCA_007258455.2 Sequoia sempervirens
ATTTTCCATTTAATTTCATTCCTAAAATTTACATGAGGGCATGATATGGTTGGTTTAATGTTGAGTGAAATGCAAATCAGGACCTTAACATTTATTTTTGTTCCTTAGTTGAGTTATAGGTAGATGCTTGCTTCCTGAAGTTCCATCACTCTATTTTCCTTAAATTTCAGGTTGCTTTTGCTTTAGTCTGTGTTGATTTTTTTTTGAAACACTAGCATTGATGACTCCTTACCTTGGTGTGCATGAAAAATAACGTGTTTTTGTTTCTTGCTCGACATATAGTTGGATGCTTACTTGCATCACTCTGTTTTTCCTTAAAATTCAGATTGTCTGTGTTGAAATACCAACTGTGATGATTCCTTACCTTGATATGTATATCATGTATGGTGATGATTCAGGTAATATATAATGTGGAAATTGATCCAAGGCAACAATGAACATTATAAATTGACGTAATCACCAACCACATTAAGAGGGATAACAGTGAACTAGTATATTAGATTGAATACATGGCTTGCATTGAAGTAAGCTTTATTATGGACTTGAAGTACTCAGAAGTAACATTAAATATACACAGCATACAATGAGGTTGGGTCCATTAGATACTAATAAGGATTTTGTACATTGTGCCTTAAAATTTGGAAACAAAATAAAAGACAAGGACAGCTGTGAAAAGCGAAAAACATAAATTTCATCCTGAAGAAGATGACAATGATGAGGAAGGAAACAAAAGCTCATTTGCAGAAAGAATGGTAAGAATGCCAAAGAATTGTAGTTAATACAAAGACCAAGGGAAAGGAAGGTGTAATGCTTTTTGATTAATTCAACAGGGGAACACTTTAATGATGGATGTCCATAAGCA
Source organism: Sequoia sempervirens (assembly GCA_007258455.2). Lineage (NCBI taxonomy): Eukaryota > Viridiplantae > Streptophyta > Pinopsida > Cupressales > Cupressaceae > Sequoia > Sequoia sempervirens. The sequence continues at coordinate 424,220,389 of VDFB02086081.1, forward strand.
TACTGCTAGATTTGCAATTTGGCATCACACGACATGTCGTGCAACTCAATGTTCATTTGATACAAGAATGGAGGAGGATGTAAATCAAGAGGTTGTTGAAGACAGAAAGTTTGTGCAGTGTTTCTTAACAGATAAACAGTTGGTGGTTTTTGAAATCAGCAACTTGTTAATCAAGGACACCAATCTGTGGAACTACAGTATCCTAACACTTTTAATGCTCTGTAACTTTCTCAAAAATACATTGCTTTACTGTGCTCAACTCCTTGTTCACTTAACTGAGAAGAATTAACTGGTTCTCGTAACTAGACTCAACTTGATTGCTTCTAGATTGTCTTACAATTACTGCTGAGTGAGTATCTATACAATTAGACCAATATATGCTTGAAAACAGAAGCACAAAAGCCAAAGAAGAGGAAGAGACATCGTTGGCAACTGTCCTCTGACTCTTAAACTCCATTTGGAAAAACTGCTAGATGAGTCGGGAGAATTGCTCCATATGTGTGGAACCATAATGGCATATCAGCAACCGCCACCTGGTGCAACTGGAGATTCTGTCGTTTGCGGAACTGCCCTTGTTTTACAATGTTTTTTTCTGTTTCTGTTTTCCACCAGAGCCAACTTCAGTAATGTTTGACCCTGAGGTGTTTGGATCATCTCAAAACCATCTACAAACTCTGTACTCCTGTACAATTGCCATTCTTCATTCCTGGTTGAATTTTATTGTTTTAGAAAATTTCCAAGTTGCATTTTAGCCAATTTTGACAAACAATGAGATTTCCAAGTTGCATTTTGGCCAATTTAACTAACAATGAGAATGGTAGCTTAGTTAACTTATTCATTAACTTCAATGGTTCAATTGGAATCAGTTTTGCCCCTATGGTTACTGCTGCCTCTGCCTCTATTGGCTCTTGAAGCTGATGGGTTTGAACTACAATTCTTTTGATGCTAATCCTCTTGGCTCATCCTGAGATTGTCATAAAGAGGTAAAAAAAAGTTAAAAAGTTACTTAAACAAGTTTTTATTACCTTCAACAGTATCCAAGCACGAAGTTGTTAAATGCCAAAAGGCAGATTTGCAATTTCAAGATATTATTCAACTGTCAACAATTCTTGATTTTCCAAAATAAATTTTGTTTTAGTGTGTATCAGCATTTTGTCCTTACAACATTGTATAGAGAAACCCTAAGCTTCATTGTTCATTTTGTTACCCCAAGAGAATGGAAACCCCTTTGACAAATTAGCCCGAGGGAGATTGCACCACCACTCGAGCTCCAGCCTGGCCCGTGTTTCCCTTGGATGCACCATCAAAATAAAATTTTAGAAAACCATCCTTAAGTGGACTTCAAATAGCAACTTTTTGTTTGATTTTGTTATTGCTTACCCTATTAATGGGGGGAATCCCCCTTTTCTAAATGATTGGAACAACTTTAAATAATATAATTAGGATGTACTTAGGTTAGAATTGTCATGATGAGCGATATTTTCCACCTTTGACATGCTTTAGTGAATTGAGAAGGAGATCTGTGATGATTAGCCATATAATGCTTAAACTAGGCATTCAATGAAGACTGAAAGTTGGCATCTACCATTTACCACATTGTGAGAAGATGGGTTGATATTTGATATCTACTTGACACCTACCATAAGATGGTTGATATAATGCTCAAAAAAGATTTAAAAATTAAAGCAAAGTTCCACATCAACATGTGTCATATCATGATAAAAATGCCAACAATAAAAACATTGGAATCCAAAGGATCACAACTACCTTCTTTAATCAAATCAAACATTAATCTATGTTTATCACATTCACTAATTAAAAAAATGCATTCATAAAAGCTTGTTCTTATAACCCTTGTTGACGACAAATCTAAACAACACATTGTTAGTTATATTATAGATTAATAAGATATATTACTAAGTATTTGTTTCACATTGGTGATTTTAATTATCACCCAAATTAGGAGATTTCTTACACTTTGTTGAGATTTCATTTTTGTTTGCTTGTGTAGGTTGTTTCATAGATAGCCAACTTGGCTTCCCTTTGTAAGCCTATTTAATAGGCACACTTACAATGTGAATGCATCGCTTGTCTGATGCTTTGTAATGCTGAGTCTTTCTAGGGGGCTATGATAGAAGGCATAAGGAAGCTTTAAAGCTTTCAAAATTGTTTATCATAGATGCGTTGATTTGAGAATTTTGAAATGCCATTGATGTAGCCATTCTTTAGGATAAATTAAACACTAAATACTAGACATTGTAGGCCCATCAGATCTTATAATTTAAGAAAATACTCCTTTCTTCTAAGTTATTGGAGGGTGGATCCATCTTATAATACTTGTTGTGTTTAAAGGATGTAAGTGATCAACAGGATGCTATCCAAGAGTTGGTGGATGATAAAGACACAATTAACTTTAATTTTATGGAGTTTGCCATCATTGTATAATTCATTTGTTGAACTCTCATGCTTTATTATAGAGAACAAACACTTTATTTTGAGAATTTATCCGAATTTCTCTTGCGCATCAATTTCAGAATCTATAGAAAGTACATTCAGTACATGGATTGTAGACAAAGACAGGTAGAATACGTAGAAGTGCATCAAATGACTCATTGAGAGGCAGTAGCACATCTAGGGGATCAAGAAGGAAGTATTTTATTATAATGAGCTTGGACACTTAAGAGAGAGTGACTAGAAGAGATCAAAGCATGCAAATGTTGCTGAAAGTGAGGAGCATGAAGTAAATGAGCTGGAGGTGAAAGACAGATTCACATTTGTCACATCCCATGACCAATCCATTGAGTCAACAACTTGGTAATTTGATTCAGGTGCATCTAGATGTTATACATGCCACAAAGATTAGTATGTGTCTTCTATTGGGGATATGAGTAGAAGTGAATTTGTCACTTTAGGAGATGGGCGGACTCATTTTGTTGAAGGGTGTGGGGATGTTCATGTCATATTGAATAATGTTGTCTATCCATTCAAGAATGTTTGATATGTTCTTGACATGAACAAGAATCTTCTTTCTATTAGTGAAATAACAAAGAATCTAGCTCTTTTTGTCAACTTTCAAGGCACCAAATGTATGGCCAAAACTCGCCACAATGACAAGGTGATTGAAATTGGTATTGTTTATTAGGATTTGTGCAAGCTTGTTGAACATAGGAAAGGGTGATTATGGAGATGGTAAGGTGCATGGATAACCAAAATATGACATCGATATGGGGCGGAAGCTTTGAATACAACTGTTTACATCCTTAATTGGAGTTCTTGTAATGCATTGCAACATATCACTCTTGAGGAAGCATGGTTAGGAAGGAGACCATTGGCAAGTGCTTTGCATATATTCAGTTGTGTTGCTTTTGCACTAATTCTAGGGAAAAATAGATGAAAGTTAGATGCAAAGAGTAAAGGTATATGTTCATTGGCTATAGCAAGCAATGAAAGGCATGAAGTTACTTGGTGCCTTAACAAATAAGATTGTGATTAGTAGAGATGTTGTAGATGAGAAGATATCTTTCTTCTTCGAGGATGGTAAGTCTACAAATAGTCTTGTATAGAAAATTGTTGTAAATAAATCTAGTGTGAAAATTGAAGAATGCTTGAAAGAAAGCACAAAGCCAAAATAGTAGGGGGGTGGATTTTTGATGATGGCACTCATAACCCAAAGGAAAGCTAATACAATACACGGGAATGGTATTACAATGGTTCGTGTGATGTTTGGGAGCATGAAGAATTGGATGGTGAAATCCTTAGAGCAAGCTGAGGAAAACAAGCACTAAAGATTGAAATGATATTACACCATGTTGAAGGATGTTTGAGAAGATGATATGACAAAATCCATGGAAAGCCAATCTACACTATTGTGCAAGGTGGTGAGTAGGTAAATTTTGTAATATGTTTCTTTTTTTAAAGGTATTCAAATCTCATACGTATGATGAGGCTAAGGGCGAACTTGAATGGGAGGATTCATGGAGGTGGAATTTTAGCATGTTATGTAGAATAAGACTTATTAGGGGTTGTTTGGATTACCCCAAGGAAAGAAGCTCGTTGGTTGTAAATGGGTATACAAGGTCAAATGTAAATTAGATGGTTCTTTGGACAAGTACAAAGCTAGGCTTGTCAGAAAGGATATGCACAACAAGAAGGGGTGGACTATGAAGAGACATCTGTTGTAGTTGCAAAGATGGTAACCTTTCATTTGACAATCTCTATCGTTGCTTGGTTTGGATGGAAAATCTATTAGATGATGGTCAAAGGTGCTTTCTTGAATGGAGATTTAGTGGATGAGGTCTTAATGATGCAGCCACAAAGGTTGGGTATGTCCATAAGCAGGCTCCTAAAGCCTGATATAAAAAGATCAATCAACACCTTCAAGATTTGGAATTTAGAAGAAGTTGCTTGATCCAAACATCTATATTAAAATCATTGGTGATAAGATTGTGATACTAGTTTATGTTGATGATCTTTCCATTACTAGTAGCGGAGCCAAGTCAATTCAAAAGGTGGAATCTGACCTATGTTATATTTTAAAATGACTAATCTCGAGGTCTTGCATTATCTTTTAGGTATATAATTTTGGCAACTTAAGAATGCTATATTTGTATCACAAACTAAATATGCGAAAGCTGTTCTGGAAGGGTTCAAGATGTGTGAGTGTAATCCATCATCTATACCTATGGAAGTTGGGATAAAAATCTCAACTAACACTAATTCACCATCAGTCAATGAGTCAATGCATCATCAACTAGTGGGTAGTTTGATTTACCTTACTATCACTTGGTTGGACTTGTGTTTGGTAGTAAGCTGCCTTTCCATATTCATGTCCAAGCGAAAAGAATAATAATGGCAAGCTGCAAAACGTGTTCTTTAATATGTCAAATGAACCCACCTTTGGCATTCTTTATCAGGACTCAACCAAACTCATATTATTTGGATTTATTGACTTTGATTGGATAGAATTAGTTGAAACTCACTGGTCTAACAGTGGATATATCTTTACTCTTGGATCAGGGGTAATTTCATGGCAGATCAAGTTACAGCATACAATTGCTCTATCTTCCACAGAAGTAGAATATAAGGCTGTTAGTACATAGTGTGAAACGATGTGGTAGCAAAGGATCTTGGTCAATCTTCAACTTTGTCTAGTACATTGACTTCACTCTTTTGCGATAATTAGGGAGTCCTCAAGATGGTGAAGAATCTAGTCTATCATGCCCCCACTAAGTATTCTAGTTGGTTGATGGTGAAGGCATTTGTCTTTATGGTTGTCCTATAGAGGAGCAGATTGCAGACATAGTGAATAACTGCTAAGCAATGATAATTTTGTCAAATTTAGATATAAGCTTGGACTTATATCTAGTTCAGTCATCAAGAGGGTGTATTAGATATGTTATAGATTAATAGGACATATTACTTAGTATTGGATTCACATTGGTGGTTTAAAGTTGAACTAGCACACAAACTAGAGTGTTATTACTACTTAGTTGAGATTTCATTTTTGTTTGCCTGTGTAGGTTGTTTCGTGGATAGTGAACTTAGCTTCTATTTAATATGAATAATTAAAATAAGAATGCATTGCTTGCCTAATGCTTTATAATGCCAAATCTCTCTTCTATTGGTTTATAAGTACACACTATTACCCACCCCAGACAAGATGGCAGTCTAGGCAGTAAAACATTATGAGCCTCTGCCTATGAAACGCATTATGACATTGAACTAGGAGTGTTGGAAACTCAACATGAAACTTAGGGCGGGAGTAGCTTGAATCATCATAAGTTGCCATTTGAGATGTTGGAGCCTCCTCTGTTTCTTCTGTCATCATAAAAGCCACCTTCCTCTGGCTCCTTTAACCAGAGTTTTAGAGGAATATTAGAAACTGTAAAGTTAAACCCCATCTTATTGGGTCCCATTGAGTTACTACTGCACATGGTACACCTTACAGGCTTACTGTTATCATCCTGTATGTGACTTGTATCAAGTGGCCTACATGTGTAAGGTATATTATAATATTATATTATGATATGACCATTATTGGTCAGCCTATCCTCATGTCATGTATATGGATTGTGTTTAGATAGAGGCATTCCCTCTTACCATTTCGTCCAATTCATTCAAATTCTATTTTATATTAGAAAATTGATTCTTATCTTTGGTGTTTTTTGACAGCTTCTCATATTGGTGCTCTCTTTTTTAACTTGTGGAGCTCATATATCTGTTTGATATGGACCTCATCATATAATCTATCAGTAGGTTATAAGTATGCTACACATTCAGATATTCATGTTTACAATTTTGTATTGGTATTTCAGTATATCACCAAGTTTTCAAGGTCAATTTTCAAATTTTAATGTTGAATGTTCAATGCCATAGAATTTTCATGTTAATGCTATTTGTATTTCAGCTTGTTAAGTTTACAATTTATCTATACAATTGAAAATCTACAAATGTTCTTTTATAGGTTTCTTGTATTTTTAATATATATTATTCATTATCCCTAAAATTTGGAATTTCTTTGCCATCCCAAAAATACGTCTCCAACCTACCATACTGAACACTTGCAAAAACAGAAATTTTATGTTTGTACATAGTAACTTCGCTTTACGAATGCTGGAAGAGTTGATATGTATATTCAATATATAATTTCTCATTATCTGAACAGGTACTGCAAAGTGCAAGCCTTTGCCTAACAACAACAACACCTGAACAGCTGGCAGCTGCTTTAAGGTGGTATATGCTACCTTCAGTACATATAGGAGCTCCCGTTGAAGAAATTGTTCTTACACTCTTACTTTCTCTACGGTTTATCAGTCTTGTATTTGATGAGGTAATCCTCACCTTGGCCTCTGTTAGTTTGATCTTCCGTATTTCTATTCTAGTTAGAATACATACCATGTGCTTGTTCTTGTAAGTTCTTAATAAATTTTATTAAAAATATATCTTGAGATGCTTTAGGAAAGGATCAGTCATGAGATACAGCAAAATTTTACAGAATCTCATATTTACCTCATTTTTGCAGGCCACCTAATTAGTTAGTACTAACTTAAAAAGCGGCGGTTAGTTTTGATTTACTTTATTCTACTATTTTATGTATGCATGTATGTTACATTTTTGTTTATGTACACATGCAATATACATTTCTATTTAGTCTACTATGCAACATGCATGCAAGCCTTTCTTCAATCCAATACCTAGCCTTACACTTTCATCTCTTTTTGGCTTATTGCTATCAAGATTGGTGGCATGTATATTTCATTGCACAATAGCTTATCAAATGGACAAAAATACCAGAAGCAATATAAGGAAAACTCTGGGAAAGAAGTTGGGTAGTGGGTAGACTACAGAAAGTCGAGTGGATTTTCCTGTCTTTGTTTAATTTTTCTCTTTCTTATATTTCATTTATTCTTAACAACCTTATATTTTCCTCAAATGCTGTAGTTATACTTCATAGAAATGTCATGCTCTTAGTTTTGAGTACATGTTCGTAAATTAATGTTATTGAATGGACAGGTGCGGAATATAGCACTTGGAATTGTGGCTCGTGGGATAGAATGGAAAAACTTCACATTGTTGGAGACTCTTGACAGTGAGTTGAGAAAAGAGAAATTTGAAGTCCCTATTGTCATTTCTAACATTACTATGGTGGATGCCATTGATAATTATTTGCTCCGTAATCTTTTTATAAGATTTAATTTCCCTATCTTGCATATCTGAAGGAGGAAACTTCTATCTTCATGGTCATTTGTTTTCACATTTTCTATTCATACACTTATCCATTCTTTATTTGAATGCCGATTAAATGCAGTTCTCTTTCTTTACCTGCGGCGCATTTTCAACAACTTGTTCAAACATGCTGAACAAATTTCACAGGTAACTTAGCCTTGAGTTGAATTTTTTTTTTTTTCCTGGTTGTTCTTTAATAGGTTTTGATGATTTCCTGATCACAAAGTTTGCAGTAATGCTGGAATTTTTGTTTCTTTCACAGGCAATGATTGCCCGGGGCTTCCGTGGAACTGCAACAAATCATAAGATTAATTTATTAACAAAATTTTCAATCCAAATACCAGATATCCTAGCAATTGTATTGCTTGGTGGGCTCATAGGTCTAGCAGTTCTATATGAATTTTTTTATTTCTAAGTGGACCCTGATTTAGGCTGAATGAAAAGTCCTAGTTTTGAATCTTGATAGGTGAATTCCAAGATTATTTAATCTCCATGCTTTTATCAGGGATGGAATCAGATGTAAAGATAATTTAATTGCTATGATTTTATCAGGTATGAAGTCAGATGAGATTTGCTTTTATTGTAAATAATGATTTGTTTTATTGTAAATGATGTCTCCAACAAACAGAAGGGGATTTTCCTATTGCTGTGCATGAGTCGTGATCAAACCCTGCTGTCAGCTGTTAATGTAGATATACAGTTATACTTAAGGTTTAATTGTGTGGCTACTCGCCTCTTGAAGACTTGAAATTTAATAGCCTGATAACTATATCAATCAAATAAATAAGCAATGTGTGCTCTTTTCTTTTTGAAGTTATTACAGATCTGAAATATAACCTTGCGTGCCAGGTTTACAGCTTTACTTTCTTGTATATTAAAATCAAAGATTCCAATCAACGGAAACTGAAAAATGGATGGCAACTGAATCCCATTTCCTGAACACCACCAAGTTGGTCAAGCTCTTCCAGTGTAGAACATCTATTATATATCTATTCAATCTATCATAGAGAACACGTATGAGTACTGTACAAGAATAAATTAAGAACTTGTACTTTACAATTAAGGAAAACAAGCATTACCCATGGACAGAAATCATGAATGAAGGATGCACCTAGCCTTTGTATATTTTTAGGACACCAAGCCAGAAGGACCATAGGAATATGAAACTTTATGATCTTGCTTTTGAGTGCAAGGGGTGATAAGGTGCTGATTATACATCTTAGATCTTTCTGATGTCCCTAAACCCATGAAGGGGATGGCTTACTATCTAATGAATTCCTCTCCTTTTCCAAATCTGGAACATTTTAAATGCTAGCTTGAGTGTGGGACACCTGTAGCTTCAATTTGTTTCTATGCTTCCTTGACATAAGCAGATTTTATAGAAAATGCCAGACACTTCATGGCCTCAAAATGATACAAAATGATAAGTGTTATAATATGGTATAAGTTCATAGAATATGGTAAGAGATAAGAATAAATTTATGTATAGAAGTATAGAGTGTATTTAAATGTATAATGAGATATAGGTATATCTACTATGTTGTCATCCATTGGTTCGTCCATCAACATATTCTCCAATAGTACAAGGACTATGGTTAGACAAGGTGGGAGGAGCTCTACTATTTCAAGGGTAGTTGTAAAAGGACTTTACTAATCAATTCCTTTTTGTCAGTGTCATCCTGAATACTTTTCAAAATTTAACTATCCATTGTTAATATTTAATCAAACTTTTGTGTTGTATTAGTTGTAATCTATGTCTAGTTCTAATATCGAAAGGTAATGCTACTTTTCTTTGATTATAAAATTGAAAAGATTTAATGTATTATATTTAATTGTATATGACAACAAATTTATTGGTGTTGTTTTTAAGTTTAAATATTATAAGGCATAACCCCCCTGTTTATGGGGCTCAGCAGGTTAATCTTGCTGCTCATCCAAGGAAAACGACGATTTGGATCCCCCTAGAAGGCTGGATGAAGATAAATTTCAGTGGAGCTTCACGGGGCAACCTTGGCAATGCAGGGGCAGGATGTGTAATTCGTGATTGCAAGGGTTAGATTTGCTTGGTTGTGCCAAAAAAATTGGGCTTTGCCACCAATAATGAGGCGGAATACCATGCAGCCATGTTAGGCTTGAAGATGGGGTGCAAACTTGGCTGTTGTAATATTCATCTCGAAGGGGATTCATAGAACGTCATCAATGCAATTCGGAAGAACTTCTCCTTGAATTGGAAACTTTGCAAGTGCTTGGAAGAATTAATCAATCTATTGAAAGACTTTTAAGTCTTCGGATTTTGCATGTTTACTGCAATGCCAATAAATTGGTTGATAAAGTGGCCAATGTGGCCATTGAAACGAGCTCGGATGAATGGGTATGGGAGTTAGAGGAATCATGGTGTGCCTTTCACAAGGACATCGAAAACACATAATTGTTGGAAATAGGATGCCATTTAATTGCAATCCTAAACATTATTTCATGTATCTCCTAAGTCCTTGGAAAATGTTCCCCAACACTAGGATTAGAAAGAGATTAAATTAATCATGTTAATTGACATTTATAATTAATTCTAAATGATAGGAACATGTGAGGGCATCCAAGATGAGTTCCTAAATAATAGGAGCACATGGGGCACCCACATGGAAGGTGAAACCCACCTTGAGTTAAGTTAACTGTTTGGAGAAAAAGATAACACTTTTGTAATGTATGTAAAGATCCTAGAAGTTAGGGATTGATGTTTACATGCATGAAGTTCAGTTTAGTTTAGTTCAGTTATGGTTCAGTTATCTTCAGTTGCATGCAGTTAGTTTCAGTTGAATGGTAGTTGACTTTAGTTGACTTGGAATGCATGACTAATGACTTGAGTTGCATGATATAATAGGTGATACATTCAGTTAAGTGGGGATGATCAATCATGCATCCTGTTTGCATGAATTGATGGAGAGATATGTTTCAATTAACAAAGATTGACTTGGACCCACCTTGGGCGCTCAAGTTGGCTTCTTGGAGTTAACACTTTTGCATGATAAGATATTTTATAAGGCTAAGTTATGTGGGCCCATTCTTGGGCGCCAACTTTGAGGATAAGCTTTGAAGATATCTTCAGAATTAACATTGAGTTATGACTTCAGTTTGGGATGTCTAAATGGATGGAGTTGTTTTGACATTGTTCTTCACGGTAGAACTCTACTTGCAAAGAATAGGCGTAGGTTTTTGGTGATAAGCTTTGAGCTTTGTAATTGTAACTCTTTGGAGTTTACAAGACTGATTATTGTCTATTTATCTCAAGCAAGTTGAAGAGAGTTTCATTAGATTTTATTGCAGGTTGTGAAGAAGATTTGTTGAAGGAAAAAGAAGCATCTCAAGCAAGGATTGGAATTATTATAATCTTATTCTGAGATTAAATAATACATTTATTCTTGGTGGAGTTTTTTCCTGAAAGGGTTTCTCCACGATATATGCTATGTGACTTCTAATCTTTTGGTCTTATTCTTCGACAACCTTCTGTCTTCATTCTACAAATGGTAAAATAAATCTAACCAGATAATCATCCACAAAGAATACTTAATTAGGTCAACAATCTCATAGTTTTACAACGTATTAAGCTACATAATTACCTCACTTTTCAACAATAACAAGCAAGCTCCATATTTATTTTCAAAGGTGGATAATCACATTGATGAGTGCGAAAACGTGTGAAGTACAAAGGTATTTATGAGAATGATTAACGACAATCCATTTAAGGAAACAAGGTGGTTCCTTCCCAAACCATATTTGACATGTAAGCGCACAACAATGGACATGCCAATTTGTCTGAAGGGAAGGCAGAGGCAAATGACATTCTATAGTGATTTGTTTGAGAGGCCTAAGGGTTATCTTCAAATCCAACTACAAGCTAGTTATGCATGCAATAAGATTGGTGTTCGGGGATTGCTTCGCCAATGAAGCCTATTAATATCGCGTGAATATTAACATAACGTCAATGTTCATGGCAATGCTGCTAGATGCAGAGAAGGAAACAAGGGTGGTGGAAAAGATAATGGAGGACCTGGTGTGGCCACGTTGGCATGGAGGGATGAAGGCGATTCTACAACGCTCCTCTCCAGGGTTGGGGTTGGTGCTAGTGAGGAGAGCTTGGCCATGAATTGTAGAACCGAGGCACCTTGCATGGGTCCCCTTCATGGTGTGGGGCTGTGATATGAATATTGAACAACATCGACAACATGCCCGCATGGGCATAAATTTCCTCAAGAATTTGGTCGGGGAGATTGATAATGGGCTGATAGATTGGTCATTTGCTTTCATCAACACTAGTGGCAACCATGACAACGGGGAGGAATCTGATGGGAATGGGAATTAGGCCTTTTTAAAATGTCTGCTATGTAGTATGTAATTATGGGTAGATAGTAGCATAGGGGAATCAACTTTGGATGTATAGAGCCATTTTGCTACTAGGCCCATTTTGTATTTTGCATATCTGCTATGTCTATAGAATCTGGAATGTAAAACTTTGATAGATATAATACAAAGGGGGTGGCTTGTTACAACCACTTTTATTGAGCAAAAACAAAGAATTATAAGGCATACTATAAGTTAGATACAAATGCACAAATGTTTATTTATCAATGTTAACCAGTTTAAGACTCAAGCACATTCAAAACACCATCATTAATATATAAATTGGCATCCAATAATATGAATATTATAAAAAAAAAGAACAAATAACATCATTAAAGAATTTAATTAAATACACTCTATATCATTTATTTATAATTATAAATATCTTTGAATAATAAGTTCAACACTTATTTGAATTAGAGCTCTTGAAAAGGCCACTCTCACCTTAGGAAGACTTCAGGGGTCTTGGCCCTCACAGTTATGAAACACTTTGAAGAATCTATGTAAAAACACATGTGCCTACTCGTATCGAAGTATGAGCCCATTTGCATTATGCTTACTCATATAAAAGCCTTGGTTGCATTATGCCTACTCGCATAAAAGTCTTTGCCAAGACAATCTCAGGTGTACTCTATACTCTTAAGTTGAGCACTTTGTGTGCCCCATTCTTCAATGTTTATAATCAACCAAACCACCTTCTTCCGTAAGTGATCTCCATGCCCCTTTCCAAGTCTCACATAAATGCTTTATATAAATCTTTAAGGGATGGTTTCTAAACCATCACACCCTTTCTTAACATTCATCTTTAATTGTTAGAATTGGCTATGGAGATAGCCTGCCAAGATCTAGAGGCCAAATGGAAAGCACAAAGGGAGAAGATCAATATGACAAGAATAAACTATATTTCTATCAATTATGCAAATATGATTCAATGGATATACAATGAGGCCACCTGGTTATATAGCCAAGGTGAAACATGAGATGACATAAGATTATGACAAGTGTCTTAATCTTATGATATGAAACAACTTATCATAACTACCTAGGAAAAAGATAAATCTAGACATGACAACTAAGTCTTCTAGAAAGATTCCTAGGACCTAAGTAAACTTAATATGTGGATAAGTCCCTTAAGTATCATAGTAATGAATTAACTAGGTACAAGACTTTATTCGCACCAACACTCCCCCTTAAGTGCAACTTAGGGAGTAGATTATTATGCAAATGATGCAAAGATGCAATGATGGATCCCGACTACTAGGGCATGTTAGGTACCCATGTACATATGCAAATGCAATCTCTCACAAATGGAGGAAAGGAGAAAACCCAGTGGGACAAAACTCCTTCCCAAAAGAGAGATGAAATACAATAATGTTCTCAATGATGCATGATAATGCCAAAACTCCATGTGAGGAAAAAGACCCCCCAATAAGAGAAGAAGAAGAGAGACAATGTATCCCCCCCTCAATGGTGAGTCTCCTGCAATAAGAGAAGCTTGACATTGAATGCTAAGGTGATCCAATCTCGTTGAACAACATTCCTTTTAGGAAGAAACAAAACCATGAATGTATGCAAGAGTTCTTCCCATTCCTGAAAGGAAAAATAGGGAAGATAGATGGTGTATGATGTCTTTGAAGCATGCTCAAGTGTCTCCATGCCGATGCCGAAAGCTGACACACTCCAAATAGGCGTTTTAGGCCACATTGTTGAAGAGGACAATTCAAAATCTAGTAGAGATGAATGTAGAACATAATCAAAGACAAATATCTTCTTTGAAGACAAAGAAGCCTCCTCCAAATGTTATCCAAAAGTATTTATAGTCATGTCAAACTACAAAGGATGATCATGTAGAGAATAAACAAGAGGGTCGGAGTGTTCCCCCACAACAATTGAAGAAGGATCATCTCCATCAAACAGAAGATGAATGCAATCAATGAGGTCTCCCAAGTATGAAGTATGAGACTCCACAAACAAGTCTGAAATACCTGTTAAGAAGCCATCACAAGTAGCCAAATCTGAAAGACAATGAAGCTCCTGATGCACTAAATCACTAGAAGCCATATCTATAGCAATACAAGCATCATCAACTGCAATAGTAGATGGAGGAGATGAAATGCATGGCTCAATAACTGGATCTGATATGAGAACTCCTAAGTTCAAGAAGCCAAATGTCTCCTCTGAATCATGGTTCATACTAGAAGTGTGATCAACAGTCGAAGGAACAATGCGACCATTAGAAGCAAAATCTGCAAAGGTATACAACCGAGATGAATGATCAACCATCCCAGTAGCAATAATCTCTCTACTCTCCAAGTCTCGAATGATGACTGAATAAGGAGTAAACTCCATAGTCCTTCCATCTCCACCATGTGTAGTTTGATATATAGAAAGAAGATTGTTTGTCAAATGAGGAACACACAAAACATCCTGAAAAGTGTTGACCCCAAAACTAATAGACCCCTTCCCAATTACACTCATGTATGTATTGTTTCCCATCAAAATAGGAGACATAGTACAAGGCTCAAAAGAAGAGAATATAGATTGCGAAGATGTCATATGATGAGATGCTCCTGAATCTAGAAGCCATCTCCCCGATCCATGACCTGGGAAAGCACAAAGAGCATGTCCTTTATTTCCTGATGTAGAAGCCAAACCAGCAAAAGCTTTGTCCTTTTTAGATTGTTTTGAAGGAGAAGAAGGTTCAAACATTCTAGAAGGAAAATCAATTTGATTCTTTTTGAGAAGATGTTTCAATTCATCAATATCCTTCTTATAACAATAGTGTTATTCATGCCATTCCTTCTTGCAATATGCACAAGTAGGCCTCTCCTTCTTAGATGTTTCCCCCTTAGAAGAGAAAGTTTTATGTTCTTCTATGGAATTAGATGTGGATTGTTTGTTCTTCTTAGGATTGTTCTTTTTCTTTTCTTTGCCACTTGAAGGATTCTCATCCTTTGCAATCATGGTGTGGGATTTTGAAGACTTCAAAGCACCCATTTGAATAAACTTATCTTGCTCCCTAGTGAGTTGCATAGCAAAATCCTCAAAGGAAGGCATCTTAAAATCACTCCCAAAGGCATTCTTTGTACCATAGAAAGTAAACACAAACACTGAATATTCAAGTCCTAGCTTTGAATATCTGATTTCTCAATTTTACAATCCTTCAATTGTGTTCTCAGTGACTTGAATTTGGTGATGAAGTCCTGTATGTTGTCAAAATTTCATGGATTGAGACTTATTAATTCATTCTCCAACAAATGTCCTTGCATTTCATCTGTTTACCCAAATAAGATTGGCAATGTAGTCCACATAGCCATAGATGTATCCAAATGCTCAATGTGAAACAACTTAGGAGAGACATACAAGCACAAATAGCCAATGGCTTCTTCACAACTATTCACCCACTTATTCTTTTTAGCTTCATCTTGTGGCTCACTATCAAGCCCATGAACTATCCTATACAACTTAATTCTTAGCAATTTATTCATTTCAAATTTCCATTTAGGATAGTTGTAAGTTGTTAGAAGTGGAATTGTAGATGGCTCCATGATGAACAAGAAGGAAAGAACACAAATAAAGAGGAATACAACCACAACCACAAGAAGAATCCCCAAATTCACTCAATCAAAGAACCCTCCCAAAAATATATGAGCTTGGAACTTTATTATTAGTGCAGTTACAAATGCCACTTGCTAAAAAACAATGAAGTGGTTTTGATCTTGGTACATGCAAACACCAAATTTGGCCACAATATCAAGTACTATTTTTGGTACAAAATGGGATCAATCTGATCATACCATTGAAAAGTACATGAAAAATTATGCACTTTAAAAAAAATACTGCACTAAAAAATGTTACCATAGGAGTGAGAATAGAACTCCTGAAGTTCCCAAAACGAGGATGATGCAACAACATTTGTGAGAATCTGCAATTTCTGGAAAATATAGACACCAAAATTAAAATATGTTTGCACCATTGTGAAGAGCACATAATTATGCCTCAAATTAAAAAAATTACTTGCAAAAAGGAGGTCTCGAGCCTGATTTGTTGTCATTTGAAGATCAAGTGCAAAAATCAAAACTCCATTGGAGAGGAGTCAAACTTCCAAAAAACACTTTTCCGCCAAATTTAACAGGAATGCCACCAAATTTAGCAACCTACCACACCAAATATAGAAATCTGCCGATTGATTTTGGACCTTCAACAAATCTAGAACCCTAACTTAAAAAAACAAGTCACCAAAACTTTTGCTATTTTTAGAAATCTATCAAATTTGGCTCATCCCCACCAAAAATCCCACCAAATTTGGAGCTGCAATAATTTGCAAAAGTTTTTTTGAATATTTTATTTATTGGTAGATTTTGTTTTATTGAATTTTTTTTAATAGAAAATTAACGTTTTTAAGAAAAACTTTAAGAAAGTGGGGGGCCACATGAGCCACACCCCCCACACTAAAAGGATACAAGGGGGTTGGAAGACTTCTTTCTTACTCCAAAATAGGTGTAGGAAGGCTGAACTTTGTGATTGGAAAACCAAAAAAACCTCTTTGGTTTGCTGGTTACATCAGTGGTTCTCTATGGCTGCGAGGTGTGGGGAAGTAACATGTCAAATCATAAATGGAGACAACTTGAAAAAATTCAAAAGCATCTAATCGCTTGCAACCTCAAAGTCAAAACTACAATCCCTTATGATATTCTCTTGGTTGAATTGAGAACCTTACCATTGGAGGCATCAACTATAACCCAGTTGCTAAACTATCTAAAGAAGGTTGAAAACATGGATAATCACTATTAGCCCAAAATAGTTGTGGAGGAGGTTTTAGGCCATAGGAAGAAGACGCGGATGAAGCAAAATAACAAATGGATAAGCAAATGGGACATCAGTTTGCACGAGTTCCCTAACACCAATGAGGAAATAAAAAAGTATGTCGTAGAAAAATTCAAGACTGCCATGTGGATGAAGCTGATTGGACGAAAGAAAACTCACTATGGCAAAGAGTTCAATCCAACTTGGAAGCACAATGAGAAAACTTATTTAGGGGCTGCTATTAAAGGTAAAGCAAGGATGTTAATTGCTCAGTTGAGGACCGGATCACATCATCTTAGATGTGAGTCTGGAAGGTGAACGATACCTAAGGAAGTGTGGGAGGATAGAATTTGCATATTTTGTAGTAAAGGGGTGGTGGAAATTAAATGACACCTTATCATGGAATGCACAACTTATGAGGATATCCGTATTCAGTATGAGGGAAACTTAAAGGCTAATAACTTGCATGAGTTATTTGAGGGAGAAAGGATCAACAAGATTGCTATTTTTCTGGTCAAAATTCATAGCAGAAGATCCAACATTGAAAAGAATATGGAAATCTCTTAGAATTTTGGCTTTCAGTCCCTTAGACTGTTTGGTCTTGTGGATGTCATTAAAATCTCATTCATTCATTCAAAATGGTTGCGTACTTTTTGAAGGTCTACTGCCTTTTAAGGCTACGGGTATGGGGTTTGACAAGACCTTTGCAGGTCCATCGGTACCTTCAGCACCACAGAGTTTTTAATTTTTGATTTTTAAAATAATTTTACAATAAAAAAATTACGAAAGATATTTATTTGTTTATTTATTTTTAAAATATTTTAATCGTAGAATGAATATATATATATCGTACCATTGTATGAGTATTAATGACAATCTATATGGTCGAATAAGAGAAAAAAATTCCTCAAGCCTTAAGTGAAGTGCTTGGATTTTGGTGAATTGGTAGTCGATCTTGGGATTTTTGGCCCTTCTGGATGCGATGGAAGTGTCAAATTTAACCCAAAATGCTCCAAAAATATAGCTACCCTCCGAATTTGGCAACCACTCTTCAGCTTCAAACCCTCATAGATTTGGCCTCATATGTTCGATTTGGACGAAACAAAAGGCAAAACTAATTTTCTCGAACACCTTGAACTTAATGGTGAGCTTAGATTTGCACCAACAAGCTCCAATTTGAACCTGCAATACAAAGCCACAAAGAGGAATCCTCCCAAAATCTAGTATTTTTATCAAGTTTTTTTTATTCTCCAGATCATCATACAATGCAAGAGAAGAACATACTCAACTCTTTAAGATCTACCAAAATCTCTCAAAAAATAGCTAACCAAAGACACCCCACTTGCTTTGATACCATGTTAAAACTGGCTATGGAGATAGCCTACCAAAATCTAGAGGCCAAATGGAAAGCACAAAGAGAGAATATCAATATGACAAGAATAAACTATATTCCTATCAATTATGAAATACGATTCAATGAATATACAAATTAGTCCACCTAGTTATATAGCCAAGGTGAAACATGAGATGACATAAGATTATGACAAGTGTCTTTAATCTTATGATATGAGACAACTTATCATAACTACCTAGGAAAAAATAAATCTAGACATGACAACTAAGTCTTCTAGAAAGATTCCTAGGACCTAAGTAAACATAACATGTGAATAAGTCCCTTAAGTATCCTAATAATGAATTAACTAGGTACACAACTTTATTCACACCAACATTAATAATTATTGAATAAATACATTTATTCCCCCCTTTTTAAAAATAATTTTTTATAAATATTCTTTATTAATCGCCATTTTAACCAAATGATCATATTATCCTTTATTTTTCAATCTCTTTTTAATGGTAAAGGGTTATTTCACAACTTTCTTTCATTTTGGAAAAAAAGTTCCATAACAATTTTACTTTGAAAGGTAGCTAAAGAGTCTTTTATTAAATAATTGTGAGATATACTAGAATGCTCAGTTTAAGAGTGGTTTGGTTGATATGTTCAAAGGAATCCATGAATTTTAGAAATCAATTATTTCAAAATAGAAGTTCACTTATTGAAAAATGAAAACATCTTATTCTACTTTTAAACTAGATTAATGATTTCTATCATTTTGATTGTAGTTGATCTAACTTCATACGATTAATTTAAATTTATTTTAAAACTTGTTGAAAAGTTTAAAACAAATATATGTTCATCAATTTACTTTTTAACAATAATTTATTGATTAAAATAACATAAAAAACATGTGAGGTTTGATTTGTTGCACATTAAGGTTTTTTATTTAAATAACACTTTAACAAAAAATTGATTAATTTGTAAAGAAAAATAAATTGTAACAGCAATTAGTTCCCTCAAAGAATTAAAATTTAATGATAAAATATAAATTATTTGTATGTTAAAGTAATTAAATTCTAAAATTAGAAGAGTGAGAAAATATATTGAGTTTTGAAAGGTGCCACTATAGAAAAGTCAGAAAAATAACTTAATCTCTACCTTGCTTGATTGAAATTCATCATTAAAATGATATTTTGAAACTAACTAATCACAAGTTTAAAAAAAATGTAAAAAGAGAAGGGGGGAAGATGTAAAAACAGAAAAGGGAAGAGAAGGGATAAATGAACATAATATATCCAAAGTTAACTCCTCCCTATACACCATTCAACAAATGGACAAGATCAATGATAACCAATCTTTGCCAAACCCAATTTTGCAATCCCAATGTGAGATGGTACAATCTATTGGGGGACAATTATGTGTGTGAGTGTTGGTGATTTATAATGTGCACAATATGTTCATTTGATCAAGTAAAATAATTCACAATTAGCCAAGCATCAATTGTATAAATATGTGCTTGAGATTTCATCACTTGTATTGAATTAAGTGTGTAAGTTTAAACAAATAGAAGGTAGATTCAGAGCTTGGAAAGCCACATTGAAAGGAAAAAAAGAAAAGAAAATTAGAGAAAAATAATGAATTTTATTCAAAACTAAGTGTTTCCAAATGGCAATGGGTTTCCAATGCCTACAATGAGCTTTCCACAAGTATAAATAGGGAATTTGGATGGGGAGGCAAATAAAATTTCTCTGAATTGTCACAAAATGATTAGTAACTTTTAAAAATGAAAGAGCATTAAGCTATCCTTTCATAATCTACACTCCCTTCTTTTACACATTTGAAACAAATTTTTGCATCTTCAAAATAATTTGTAATTTTAAACTCATCATAATTTAGTTCTTCATACTTCAATGCTCTTGATCTTGAACACAATTCCGACCCTCCTTCCCCTGTTTCAACTCCCTTGCATAGCATACTTAGTCCATTTTGTTGGTTGTAACTAAAATAAAACTAGCTTACAATGATGCCTCTTAGGTTTTCTCAAAAGAATCTACATTAACACTAGCTCATTTGACTGCAAAATTCAACAAAAATTTCTAACGAAAGATGTATAATTTGATGTATTGTCGGTACTTGTGATATTTAATGTGTAATTTTCATTTTTTTAAATTTTATCCCCGACGTTCGTTGAAATTATGATGAACCTGTTTTTGTCGAAATTTCGATGAACCTTTTCATCGAAATTTCGACAAACATGGAAAATCAGAAAAAAAAAATTATGGCCGACATAAATAAAAGTGATTTCGCCTATTTATTGCGACAATGTTTTGCTATACTTGCGAATTTGCTCTACTTGCGATAGTTTGTGAAGAACTAAGGACGATTTTCTTGGGAAAAATTAGAAAAAATTCAAGAAGATATCGCCAAGTTGAGGGTAGTCATTGTCTTTTTCCAAAATTCATTTGTGAAGTCAAATTTTACTTCCAAGTTTGAAAATCATATTTTAAAGCAACATCTCATTATATTTCATTTTTAGACTTGTGCATTTTGAGAATTTCATTTCCAGATTTTGTTGTGCAAGTTCAATATTCTGATTTTAGGAGTCTAACGGTTGGAAATCATAGTAAAATCAGAATTTAATAAGTTCTGGAATTAGCATTTTAAAGTTTTTTTGGGTTCATTAACTTCAGACTATCTTCTCTTTTGCAGGGGTGGTTGCATGCCGAATTTTTTTGGTGCAAAATATCAGAATTATTAGATTTTGTTACCTGTCTATGATTAAAAATTATTAGAGTTTGAGTTTGATACTTTTTAAAGATCTAAATATTCAAGCTTGGTAAAGAAAAATCATGTCAGATAATATTAGTGCAGAACAAAATGAACAAACAATTGCTAGAATGTGGGCTAGATTGAAAAGAAAGGGTGATGGGAAATGTTATTGTCCTTGCAATAATTGCAAGGGCTTAAAGACGAGAAGACTTTTAATCACAACACTGAGAAACATTGTAGGAAACATGGTCATGTTGAAGGGGCATGATTATCATCATTGGTAAGTTGTTCATTATATGTGTTTATATTGATTGAATTTGTAAATGCTTATATCATTTTAACATTATATATATAATCACTTGATCATGATAATGGTTTATTTGTTTCTATCATTATTATAAAGGTGGGGCACCCTAGGGCAGATGATATGGATTATCATGCCTCAAGAATGTGGTTTTGCAAGGGAGGAACATGGAGCCGTGGAATATCAAGATGAAGTTAATGATCCTATGGAAGAAGATGATCAAGCAATTAGGAAAACACAGTTGAAGATGATGGTACAAACACATTGATCCATGACACATTTAGTGGAAGAGTTGATCATGATGATTGAGATGACTTTGATGATGTTCATGATTTACCTGTACTTGAGAAGGCATACGATCCCTTTATGAAGGCTTCCAAACAAATCTTCTCTCAACATTGTTGTCGTGAACTTGAAGGTTGCGGAATGGTTTATCCAACGTGAGTAAATGTCACTTGGATGTTAAGGTATGTCATAAATGTCATCTTTTTTCATCTATTTTTGTTGTTAGTTCATCAATAGTAAATAAAGGATGAAATATGTACCATTAATATTCTTTATATTAACAAATTATTTTTTGTTGTAGATTGATTGGTGAATTTTTATTACCACCATCAAATATTTTACCTCGCTCATACCGAGATTTATCTGCCATTATGAAAGATATTGGAATGGAGTATCAAGCAATAGATGCATGTCCCAATAATCATATTATATATCATAAACAACATGAATTTGTAACAGAATGCTTGGATTGTCATATCAGTAGATATCAAACAAATCAACTAACAAAAAAGGTGTCTCGCAAGGTTCTTTGTTACATTCCCATTATTCCACGTATGCAACAATTATTTAGGTGCGAAAGCTTAGCGCAATTTATGGATTACCATGCACAGAATAGAAGCGGAGATGACATTCTTCGAATGCCTGCGGATGGTTATGCATTTAAGGACATGGAGGAAAAATGACCACACTTTAAAGTAGAACCTCGTAATCTCAGGCTTTCAGTGGCAGTGGACAGTGTCAATCCATTTGGAGAGCTAAGATCTATTTACTTGGTGTGGCCTATTTTTGTTATCAACAATAACATTCCTCCATGGATGTCAATAATAAAGAGTAGAGCGATAATGTTGGCAATGATTGTTTCGGTGTATTTTGTTTACATCAATTTTCTTTTAACATAGTAGCATCTCATTTGTCTTATTTGTTGCATAATGACTTATATTTTTTTCATTTAATAGTCAAGTGTACATTAATTTATATATATTACAGTAAAATGGTTATAATATTTATGTAATGTTTATGTTCATTCAACTAGGTAAGTACCAAGTTAAAGATATGAATGTGTCTATCTAGCCTCTTATTGAAGAGTTACTAAAGTTATGGAATGGCGCCACTATGTATGACGTCTCTAGACAAATAGGACAAAGACAATTTCAATTCCATGCAATGCTTGTATGGACAATTCATGATGCCCCAGGGCTAACACATTTTGTGGTATGTTATAATGTTCGACTACACTTTAACAATATTTAATTTGATGAAGTAGATATCATGAATGTTTTTAAAATAATCTATTCATTATATATAATTATAAAAATTGACATATTTAATCCAATTATATATAATCTTGCAAGTCTTCAAACAAAGGGAAATTTGCATGTCCAATTTGTGGTCCAAAGATGAAATCTCGTCGTTCAACAAGTTTAGGAAAGAAGGTGTTTGATGAGTATAGGCACTTCCTCCACATAAGTCATAAGTATCGAACTATTGAAAAACATATTTTCAATGGAAAAGAAGAGACTACATCAAAACTAATTTAAGAATGAAACTCGCCATGGAAGTTGGAATATAATAGAATTAATCGTCAAGGTTATACATCAGATCAAATTGTTTATCTATCATATATGATATGTTTTGAATTTATATTTTTATATTGTGTTGTGTTTACTCATGTTGTAATTGACAATGATTGTCGCTGTTAATTTGTTTAACTTATATGCTTCGTGAAGGTCGTCAAGGCATGAATGGTCGGCTTCCACAGGGACTTAAAAGTTATCCCAGACAATTTAGTAGGTTGCCCTACTATGAGCAGCTACAAATTGTGCATTTGTTTGATACAATGCATATCGGGAAGAATATAACAAAAATATTATGGAAAATATTGGATGGAAGGTATGACAAAGAAAAAATTGTAAAAATTTGTAGTGACATTCAGGAAGCCAATCATGCAATGAAAAATGTCATTGAATTGAATAGTGATGGAGACCAAATTAATATAAGTGCCCTTCCTTGGTTATTAACAGAGCAGCAAAGCAATGCCATAAAAGAAGTCATACAAAAAATTCGATTTCCCACAGGATTTGCTGCGAACATAAACAATATAATAACAAAGAAAGGTGAATTTGGGTCAGGGATGAAAACGCATGATTGGCATACCTTCATTAAGGTAATTATTTTGGTATATTATATACACTTGTATAATGCATGTACTTTTCACTGTATTATGTTTACTACTTCTAGAAAAATAATGAAAAGATCATTTATAATTGTTGCAGTACATTCTACCTCTATCTCTCCCAGACAACTTCGACAACAATGTCAAGCAAGTTATATATGATCTTGGAAAATACATGAGGTAAGTAGCGATATTTGTTCAATTCGTTGTATAGATCTTATAATTTCCATTTTTTTTACTTGTTATGTAATATATTGTATATTGTTGTTAAATATCATTAATATATTTGCACCTTGAATCACTTGTAGATGGCTGTCATCTAAAGAAATCCATAAAGAAGATATAAATTATTGGAAGAGAAAAATTCCTCATCTAATGTGTGAAATTCAAAAGTATCTACCTTCGATATTTTTCAATGCACAAGAACAGTACCTCATACACCAAGTTGAGGAGATTGAATTGTGTGGACCTGTACACACAAGGTCAATGTGGATGGTTGAGAGGAACTTGAAATTTTTGAAGACTTTGGCTAGAAAAAGAGCACATCCTGAAGGTTCTATGGTGGAGGGATATATGGTATACCAGACCATGGTGTACATTACTGAATATCTTCCTAAGTTTGCAACAAAGATCCATGTAGGTCGCATTTGGGATCCCAACTCCATTAACAAATTTGAAGGGGAGTACCTAATGGGGAAAGGTAGATTGAGGAAAGTGAGAGGTAATTATAATATATTTTACATTTTATTTTTATGTATATTGTACTTATTTAATTATTAATCTTTAATATACATCAATTATAAATTAAGTTCGTATACCGTGGTAATTAACTAATTGATGTAGACCTGGGAGGCTCAACTCAACCAACCTATCAACCTGCCTTTAAGAGGATTCCAACAAGTTTATAATGACCACTTTAAACAATCCAAACAACTCTCAAAGCCTGACAAACAACAAAAGTGAAATTTCACACTTTGACTCCTTGAATCCTTGTAGCAGTGCAAACCTAGTTTTTCCCAATAACTCAAAACTTTCCCAAAACACCAGACAAAACCTTGATGGTTTTAGACACCCATTTTGGTGTTATTAAATATACTTCAAGGGAAAGTACAAGTCCTTTGGACCAAATCACCAAAATCACCCTTTCTAGGTTGTGCTGATTAAGCTGATTAGGCCTATTTTACGAAGCAACTAGTCTTTAAACTTGTCATATGCCCATACAATCTTGAGGCAGAAATTTTTATGCCTCCAAACCTCCAAATCCACAAAAAGATTCCACTTATACGACCAGATTCTTGCCAAACCCAAAAACCCTTGTTTTAGGCCAAAATCATGAGGGTTTATTCAATCTCGTACTTCCACGACCTCCCAGACCTCAAAAAAAACTCAAAGACTACCCATTAGGTCTGCACATGGGTAAAAATTCATAAAATCAGATCTCCCATACATATTTTGTTGAAACGTAGGCTTGAACCTCTCATTTCACATGTTTTTCCTCACAAAACTCTTGAGGACAACTATACCTTATTTATTTCTCGTCCTATGAGGGTTTACAATGATCACTTTATGCCTTTTAAAGGCCTTTACACCTCAACTACCGAACAACCACCTCTACAACTGAATTTTTAGTCTTTTATGATCACATGAAACATAAAACACACTAATTTCAAGGTTGTTAACATCACTATTGAAATGTTTTAATTTTTTGAATTTGTTAATGTCGTTTGTGAATTTAATTTTTTTTTGAGACAGTTGATCGAGAGTGGGATGCACTACATTTGTACGTCGCAAACAATCTTGATTGGATGACGGTATGGATTGAACGATGTCAACAATCTGGTCACGCATTAACATGGGAAGGTGTGGCTTCATTGGTTAAAGAAGCTCATCGTAATGGAGATTCCAAAACATCACATATGGTTTTAAGAGATAAAGGTACATATAAATATATTAATCACCCATATTATTTAATTATTTTCAATTATATTAAATGTATATATATGTTGAGATTTTTTCTTGCATACATCTCGCCAAGAAATAAATATGTTTATCAACCCATGATGCTTGCAATAATTTTTTCTATGTTTGAAATATTAGAGGTGGAAACACCACAAGGCTATGAAGTGCAATGGTCAAATTTAAACTCCAAAGTTGGATGACACTAAGAAAACTCAGGATTCGATAACTCAGAGGTTTTAGGTGTGACTAATGTTTCATCTAGAGTGACATACATCCAAAAGTCCTAAAAATTGATACTATGGGATTTTGGATGATATACTTGAGTGTGACTTGAAGTCTTTCAAATTAGTTTTTTTCATTTTCCTGTGGTACAGGCTATGATTGAATAAAAATGATCCTAAAAGGACTATTATTGAACATGATAATGGATTTACCATGGTTAATACAAGGTTGATCGATCAAGCTGGGAATGAGCCCTATGTTCTTCGAAGCCAATGTGAGCGTGCATTTTACTCCGCAGGTTCTAGGTAAACAGTGTTGGTCATTTGTTGTTAGACATGATCCAAGAGGAAGGACGGTAAAGTATAATGTGGTGGAAGAAGAAGATACCAAAGAACTAGAAAATAATGTAGATGATGATCAGGATCAACAAATAGTTGATGATATGCCCGATGAAGATGTCGAATAGGAGGGACTAGATCATGATGATGTAGGAGTTAATGTTCATGGAAACATATCCATGTGGATGATGACATATCTAAAACTGATATCAATGACGACGATGATGATATGACCAATCCTTACAATGTCAAATTTGGATTGGATAATATAGACAAAGAGTTGGATGAAGAATAAGATCAATGACATTGAAATGTATGAGTTATGTGATTGTATTGTCTATTTGATATTCATTTCTTGATAGAATTATATTTGACTTATGTGGTTACATAATTAATTCATGATGTACTTTTTAATGTTTAATTTTAATTCATGATGTTATAACTATTGTAGTTCTCCTAGAAATTTCCATATGATCATAATGAATAGTGTTTTGGGAAATTTCATGAAAGATGACACATTGATCATAGTAGTGAAATAATTGCAAAGTTGTTTATATTTTTTAGACCAATCACCCTTTGCAATGTCATTTTTAGGATCATCTCCAATTTGATTACTAGGACACATAAGGTTGGATTTGATTAATATCTTGGAGGAACACGTATTTTGTGTAATGAGCAAATTCCTTGATGGGGTACTTTGCTATTGCTAAGGTGGATCACTCCTTTCTCTCACGAAGGCCACATTACTTATGGATGGCCGCGTTCTTTCTTTTAAAATCTTCATTGCCTTTGATAGGTTATGATTTGATTAGATGGGTTATGAAGTACCTCATTCTCGCTAATTTATGTCTATTCAATTTGTAATTCCATTAAATTCAAACACATCCAAAATTATGTCCCTTGCTTTAATTGATTATTGCATTATTTAATTATTAACTCAAATGACACCTCCAATTTAACTATATATATCTAATTGAATATATCTAAAGTGTTGAACATTTTTAGATCAAATTTAGTAATTAACTCAAACAACTTTGCCAATTTAACTAACATCTTTTAAGATATTAAACAAATATGATTTATGAAAGAAGTATATTGGTGTGAAATTAAATATGATTTGATTCCAATGTAAAAACTACAAAGAATGGAAACAATTCTTTCAACACATAAACTATTATGTAGTAGTCAATTAAAATGAAAAAGCTTACTCTATATTAGTTAGGATACACAACTAAGAAAATGATCTAAATAGTCTAATAATTTCAAAAACACAAACAATATTAGGTAGATAATCAAACATCTTTCATTTCTATAATGACTTATTTATCCTAGAGAAAATAAGTATATAGTATACAAAGAAAACGAACAAACCCACAACTACCCCTATTTTGAAGGAGTTTAGTTTTCTCCCCTTCCTAATCTCCCTAATATTGTCTAATTATTTTAAAGAGACCAAGGGTCATAACACAACTTTATTCAACCCACTAAATATCTTGGTTAATGAAACTTGAAAAAATCAACAAAACAATTGCTACATTTGGCATTTCATGTGGAATGAAGAGTGGTTACAATAATCTACTTATAGTTTAATAAAACACTATTTTTAGAAGGCTTGACATTAGAGAGATAGAGAAGAGGGGGAGAGAGGGAGAGATGGGTTGAAGAGGAGGAGAGAGAAGAGATGAAGATAGATAGGACGTAGAAAAGGGAGAGAAAGAAGAGGGGAAGACTCAGGAAAGCAATATGTAGAAAGGGAGAGAGAGAAGAAGATAGGGGAGAGAGGGAGAGATAGCTCAATATATATAGAGGGAGAGGGAGAGACATAGAAAGGGGGTGATATAGAGAGATAGAGGGGGATGGTGAGAGAGAGAGATAGAGATATGTATGGGAAGAGAAAGAGAGATGGGAGACAGGGAAGAGAAAGGAAGAGAGGTGGAGATAGAGAGCTCCATGGATAGGGATAGGGAGGAGAGATGCAGAGATAGAGAGGGGAGATAGTCGAGAGGAGGGAGAAAGGGATATTGATAGGCAGAGGAGAGAGATAGAGAAGAGGAGAGAGGAGAGATAGGCTGAAGAGGAATATATGCAGGAGAGAGATCCTAAATAGATAGAGGGGAAGAGGGAGTGACATAGATAGTGGGAGATATAGAGAGATAATTATATTAATTATATTATAATAATTATAATATTATATTAATATTATAAATTTAGCTAATATTATAATATATTAATATTATATTAATATTATAATATTATATTAATATTATAATATTATATTAATATTATAATATTATATTAATATTATAATATTATATTAATATTATATTAATATTATAATATTATATATTATATTAATATATATTATAATAATTATACATGGCGCCACAATTTTCATTTTAATTGACATAATCTAAAAACCTAGCTCATCAAATTGGAGAAGTGAGTCGCGCGCCAGCGGAGGAAAGGTTGCAGGAAGCCACAGATCGAGCTTGCTTGGCTGCAAAAATTGGAGTTTTTGTGATTTGTTTTTCCGTGAAGGCCTCTGCATCTCGTTTGTCACCAAAATGGTCCGTATATTTCATCTAAAATTTATGAATCAGAGTGCTATAGGGTTTTTGATTTGGTTTGGTTTGTGAATATTACTCTTTGTGATTGTATTTTGTATATTTGTCTTCAATGCCAGTGGGACAAACCATAACTCAGTGCTTTCAATCACTTTGCAACTCCATTATTGGTGACTCTATTGTTTGCTTATGAGAATCACAAGTTGGAATGCATGTCTGTTGTTTGAAAGTGAGAATCACAGTTCCTCGCCTTGTCTATGCTACAACATTTGGGCCCCAAATTAGACATCATCCTTTTTCACAATCACACAAGCTACCCTATTGCAAGGAGAACACATAGAATCACTAATAATGGGAGCCCATACTAGCCTGGCTAGAATAGTTGCACCACCTTTCCCCAAATATGATTAGTGAAAAAAGTTAAACTCTCTCCAAACAAATTTAAGAGTACATTCTAGCTCAAATCTTATAGCTTTAGTTTCTTGAAAGAGAAAGCAATCCATTTTAAGCCTATTATTGTAAGAGGATCTTAAAATGAATTCTTTCCAAAAGATTCCAAACTCTAACATTCCAATTGGTGCATCCTATTTTCATTTATAGTACAACCTATCAAAATATTTGGGTTATTTTTCCTCTCTATTTTTTCCACTCTTGTGATTATTAACACATGAGTCTGTTTGCTTTCTCTTTTTTCATCCATCCACATCAACACTCGGACTAGGGACAAAATCCCCCTAGATGGTAGCTTCATCTTGGAATAGATAATTAATAAAATTGAATCTTTACTCTTAGATTTACTCATGAAAAGTGTGTGGGAAAGGTCTTTGGAAATCATAGACTCAATGTTTTGTAGATATTGGGGAGCAATGGGAGGTGTAGCCAAACTAACAAACAACTTAAACTCTTTCAATCTTTCTAAGGCAAGCTCTTGGGCATTTTTTTATTACCTAGAATTATCCTTGAAAAAAAACAAGAAGAGCAAGCTCATTGTTGACAAAAGGCATATATTCAAGGATACCAACATATGCCTCACTAGAATGAGAGTCCTCCAATTTGTCAAGAATCTCATCTAAAGTATCAAATTCATTCTCGTAAATTTTTCTATTGTCTATTTTATTATTTCCTACACAATCAAGGATGAAATTCTATTAGATACAAGTCTATTAATATTCTTAAGAATTTTTGGGCCATGCCTTCTTTGATGACCATCCATTTTACATAGAAAACAAGCATTCAAACCTCTCAAAACTTCAATATCATGTTTAGTTTGATTATCACTCAATTGAAAGCACAAAATATGTAGAATACACTCATCAGATTTGAGAGATATAAAAACCCTAGAATTAAGATGGGGAAGAGTAGACCTTGTTTCTTCCATTGCAACACATTACCCAAAGATTTGAGGACTTGAGGGATAAAAGTTCACATCTAAGTAGAGATATTTTAAAATTCTAACCTCCTTAACATATAATTGGCTAAAGGATTACATAGGGTAGAATCAAGGGTTCAAAGATGGACCTAAAAACAAAATTGCCCATATTCTAAAACTCTTTCTTTTAAAACTCTTGATTGCATACCATGATTTTTGAAGAAGAAAGTGAATAAATATTTATGTATCATTCTATAGAAAGAAACATAGACAAGGTAGTGAACTGTTTGGAAAAATGCCTCAAAGAAATATGGTCTCATGGTGACGAAATGCCATGACAAGCCATAGACAAGGGAGTGAACTAATTGAAAAAATTCCTCAAAGAAATGTGGTCTCATAGTGATGGAATGCCATGACGAATGCCTATGGTGATGGATTTTTATGGCATTCCATCACCATGAGACCACATTTCTTTGAGGCATTCCATCACCATGAGACCACATTTCTTTGAGGCATTTTTTCAAATAGTTCACTTCCAAAGATATGATATAAGGGTTGAGGATGGGATTGTGTCTCAAATGATTTTGGCGGAATAGGTACCTCTCAGTCTTTAGCTTTCAATGAAAAAGATATCAACATAGACTCGTGTTCCCATATTCAATAATAAAGCGAGCTCTAGAATGATATAAAATCCTCTATTGAAAAAGGGACAACAACAACTAATCAATATCAATTTCTAGAGGAACTGGTGAGCAGGGGAAGCTTCTTTGGATGATCAACTAGATGATCAAACCAACAACTTGGCACAACTCTCTCAAATACTCTTTAAGTGGACCTTTCCAATCCACTATTCCTTCAAGGAAAAGACCCCCCAACTAGGGTTCTTGTACTCAAACAATCAAGAGGGCTTGTATCCACTTGGATCATGTCAAATAGGACTAAACCAAACCATGACACTCAATTTTTCACTTAGGAAAATCCATTTTCTCATCGCTCTAACCACTAGGCCTCTTTACCACCAACTTAGCACAACTCTCTCAAATACTCTTTAAGTGGACCTTTCCAATCCACTATTCCTTCAAGGAAAAGACCCCCCCAACTAGGGTTCTTGTACTCAAACAATCAAGAGGGATTGTATCCACTTGGATCATGTCAAATAGGACTAAACCAAACCATGACACTCAAGTTTTCACTTAGGAAACTATATTTTCTCATCACTCTAACCACTAGGCCTCTTTACCACTAAAAGGCTTGTAGCCCTGCCCGGTAGGACAGTCAAAATAAAATCCACCTATAAGCTTATATCAGGCCCAAACCACTGAACTTAGACAAGTAATATATGCCCCTACAAAGTCTCAAAACCTTCTTTCTTGACAGTGGATAGTAAAAGAGAAATGGACCAAAACAACGCTGCTCCAAGAGGTCTAATTGGCAGGCTACAACATGACAGTTGACTATCTAGGCTCTCCCCTTCACCCCAAAGCCTTGAAATAGGTTCTTATAGGCTAGTTACACCCATGTATATCACTCCTAAGTTCCTTCATAGTTAAAATCACCCTAAACAAGCAAAACTCAACTTTTTGCTTTACAATCTAGGCCTGTCACATGAGGATACCAGGCCTAGAACATTGCAAAACTTCCTCCACACAACATGCCATTCTCCAAAAACCTAAAAATATGAAAATATAAAAAAATATGTTCTATCCCACCAAGAATTATCATTATTACAACATGGAGATGGAAGGAAGAGTCATTCTTCAATCAAAACCCTAGTTTTGAGGGTTTTTAGACCAGTTCCTACTAAAATGGCGATATCTTCTTTTATACTCAATGAAAACTTGTTAAATAACCTCCAAAAGAAAGCCAGGTCTTCCCTCTATCCAACCATAATAGGAATTTACCTGTACAGTATGTACAGAGGCCGTACCATGTAGTAGAATAGGAAATTTACACACAAATTTTCCAGAAAATAGCAAGCTTTTGCATTAGAACTTCAAAATGATTCATCAACCCACATGCCTCGACCAAGAGAGGATTATTTATATCTTCAACCAACCTTCCCTATGTACCACAACTGAAATTTGAATTGATTGTACGTTGGGAACTAACAAAACATCATTTAGACACCTAATTGCCTAGTTAAGGAAAGTTAATACAACTTCCACAAGCCCGAATACAAAGAGCCTTCAAGAGGTGTCAAAAGGCATCAAAACCATTTCAAAACACCAAGGAAACTCCCCTCAAGCACCTGGTTGCATCATGAAATTTTGATTCTTTAATTTTCCAAGGTGCACTAAGCTTACAAAGTGAGGATGGAGACCTTGTGATTACATTGAAACTTATCACCAAGACTCAAAACCTACTACAAGCCTTTGAAGAATCAAATTGTTGTTGTTTCAAATGACTATGAGCACTAAATTTCACTATTTGAAGATGTTGAAACCTTGTCATAGAGAACTAGAACATTGATGCAACCACTCATCCTACCTTAAAACATACCAAAAGTCTCCAAGCAATTAGACATAGGAAGATTTAAGATGACTTAAACAATTTTTATTGCCAAAGCATAAACTTATGATGACTTAACTAGTCCTAGTACACACTCCCTCCTTGTTAACCACTTAGAAATATGGAGTTTATCAGTGGACAACTAAACCACCTCACACGTGCACCTGAATTATGTCTATTAGTGTTCTAATTCATCTTTTTCAAGACAACTTAAACCAAAATATTATGTATGGTGAAACCATTCTTCTGCACAATACATTTGAGGCCTTGGTTGTGTAACTAGTGGACCATAGTCACATTTAACACTTGTTACAAAGTTTAAAGTCATTTATTGCAAGGGACAGTCCCCTTCATACATTGATTTGATTTGTGATGGACACATTTGGACGGTAGTAACAATAACTTGAAATCTATCAAGACTTGATTACCTTATAACTAGTCAAATTCTAGTGATGAAATGATAGATTAATCATAATGTCACCTTGGGATCACATCACCATGAAAGAACTTCATCCAACATCCTTATGAGTGCAGGTACCACCAAATAGGTATTTTCAGATCTGTCTTCCTCGAGCGATTGAAATTCGGAAAATAAGAGGAAAGCGAGACATGTAGTAGGTCTAAAAGAGGGAGATCAATTAGAGATCAAAAGATTAGAAGAAAATTCCATAAATGCATGGAATTTTTTCTTGCTGAAGGGGTCATGTTCTTATGATGATGAGAGCATAGGAAACATTGAGGTGCCCTTGAGGTAC
Source organism: Sequoia sempervirens (assembly GCA_007258455.2). Lineage (NCBI taxonomy): Eukaryota > Viridiplantae > Streptophyta > Pinopsida > Cupressales > Cupressaceae > Sequoia > Sequoia sempervirens. The sequence continues at coordinate 424,253,900 of VDFB02086081.1, forward strand.
AAACATCTACGGAAACAATGGGTACCCAAGGAACTTCCTCCAATAAACATTGATTTTTGTGTCAACGAGAGGATATATCGCATAGCACCATCGTCATTACATGGTTTGGGCCTATTTTGCATGGATGACATAAAGGTCTATTACGACAAAGTTACTGAATTGATGAAGTATGTTGGACCCCTGTTAAAGTTACAAAGATTGGATGCAACTAGTTCAATATACATGAAGTATGCGTAGGTATGCACTATAACAAATTATATACAACTAAAAGATAAGGATCAAAATAAAGGAGGTTGTGTACATTGACTAAGGCCAAAAGAATCGTGGAATATTGTGGTTTATAAATAGTACATGACTTGGGTCAACAAATAAGCAACCCAATTGCATATTCAAGGATGAGGGAAACCCGTATTCAGATGTGCAATAAAATCAATAACGGGGAAGAGTTGCTAATCGATTACAATTTGAATCGCTTAGATACAAACACAATTACTGGGGTGGTAATGACTATATACCATTTTACCCAACCTCCAATTAATGACTCCAATATACCATTTTATTATTATGTTTTTTTTCGTAAGTCTATTGGTTTCATTTTAGTAATGTTTTTTAATATTTAATTTTTGTCACAGTGGGACATTGATCATATGGGGAAGGCTCCGGCCCAAACCATAGATCGTGATGCATCTTCAGGCGCTTCTATCCAACAGGTTTACCTCATTGTAATTGTACAAATTAGATACGAGCAAAATGTTTTATTATTATTTTTTTTCATAAGTTTATTGGGTTAATTTCGATAATGTTTTAAATATTCTTGTTGCAGACAACTGATCAGGGAAAGGCACCAAAAGTAGAGGAGAGCATCCATAGGGTCGAAGTGTAGTCACTGTTATTGGATGATGACATCGCATATTCAACAAACCCTTTTGATATGATAAGGAAGACACAAAAAAATGCAATGAAGAAATCCTTCAATTGTTATTCATAGTGCCTCAAATAGATGAGATAAGAGAGAGGGTTAAAATATTGACTAAGAGAGTACAAAAATTGCAAGTAAGTTGTCATGAGGTCTTTAATTATAACATAAGTTCATTCATGGTTTTATAATTTGTAATCTTCTGTCATGAACTAAATATGTGTTGTTTTTACAGGATTTTTTGCATCCTCATGATGTTGCTGCCCATGATCAGGGTACTCCAGGTGCTGCCCGCGGAGTAGGGGTTGGTACAAGTGTCCATCCTGATCTTCCTACACATACATCACATGATGATCCGACCCCATCATTCATGCCTATATTGTCGACTGAAATACCAGAAACACAACATGCACGCATCGGGTAGTACTGGTGATGCAGAGGCCACTAGTGCTGGTGATGTTTTAGCAGCATTTCCTAGATCTTCTCATATTACTAGTACGAGAATATTGCCAGTCACATTTGTGGTGACCAAGGATTTCATTCCCATAAAGATAGAGAAGGTCCCAGATAATTTAAAATGTTTTAATTATTATTATATATAATCCAATTGAAATTTACTTATTGATCACTCTTTTTAGACTAATGATCCCATGATCATTTTGTAGGAATGATGTTTTTTATAAACATATAGGTGATATAACATTGGAGCTCTTCGGACCCACCATACGTACATAGTGGAATGCTCAAAATCAAGATTTAAAGGATGAGCTCATTAACCGTTTAGTTGTGCTGTTCGGTGATAAAACATTCAACCAAATGAAGGTCCTTAAGAAAGATGGTACATATCTAAAGTATTTGAGGGACCAATATAGGTCACATTTAGAGAAGAAAAAAAAGTACGAGCATCCCCCCATGATTCTGGAGAGGGAGTGGAAGGACCTGGTGTTGGATGGAAAGGAGAAGGATGAAAAGGAAAAAGGAAAGACACCACCGGGCCAAGGAAGGTATGTGATACTATCAACAATGTAATTATTTACTGATTACTCTTTCTTTTTACATAATCTAACATATTTAAAACTTTTCATAGGCTGCCCGACAAATCAAAGGCAACAAAGGCAAGACTAGAAAAACACGAGAAAACACAAACTTGGCTCTGGTGGTTATATGAAAATAGCCACAAGAATTGTAAGTATCAATAAATGAAATATTGCATCCAAATAATTTTGGTTTTATCACACCATAGAAGCAAAATTCATGATCTTATGCAAAAATGCAGGGCTCTGAATTCAACAGAGCACCCACAAAAGAGGAAATGAAGATTGCCTTCCAACATGGCTATGAAGCCGTGGCTGAACGCCTAAGAGTCTTGACTAGGAAAACACAATCTTCCACTACATCCGACACACAGGTAAATAAACTCAATAAAGTTTATTTAAAATTGAATACTTGTGCAATCTATTCAATATTAATTTCCACCATAAAGTAATTATGTGCCTATTTGTTTTAAACAAACAACAAAAGATAATACTACACCTGACATTGGAATGCAGCCTGGTGAGGGTGGCGCACAATATGCAGATGAAGGTCATGGTGTGCATCCTGGTACTGGATGTATTCATGTGCTATACAAAACACAGTATGGATTAATATAATTAAACATCTTTAATTACAATTGGTGTATTAATTAATGTAACCTTTCATGTTTCAACTTTAGAGCATGTAGAGCGTGATCAACATGTTGAGCATGATCAGGCTAGAGAAGATCAAGAACATGATGTGGCCCCATGAGGTAAAGAGGACCACTCTAATGTTATTTTAAACATATTTAATTGCAATTGGTGTATTCATTAATGTAACCTTTCGTGTTTCAACTCCATATTAGGATTTAGAGGGTGTTCAACATGTTGAGCATGAGGCTATATGACAAGATTAGGAACATGATGTGGCCCCATCAGGTAAAGAGCACCACTCTAATGTTCTTTTAATTAATAAAATATTTGTAACAATAATAAAAAAACATATCAATTTAACATTTCTTTGTTATTGCAGTAGACCCCCCCTTGAAGCGGCCTCCACGTCGTGATCAGTACATGACTAGGCATACATTAAGATCACGAGTAGAGGGTAGAACAACTAAAGGGGGGACAAATGATTTAGAAAATGATACTCCACTTCAGCTTTTTTTAGCTTCAAAATTAAAGAAAAAAAAGTGATTGTAATCATATAATGACAACCATATTTTTGATAATATGTAGCAACTGAATGAATGAATGTTATATGTTATTAATGGATGAATGAATGAATGCAAATATGTTACTGAATGAATGTTATATGCTATTAATGGATGAATGAATGAATGTTATATGTTATTAATGGATGAATGAATGATTAATGTTATATGATCGAGTATGGGGAATTGAGAGTGATGTGAGGTGGGGGGGGGCAATGAGCTTCCACCATCACGTGGTTGGCCCTGTTAAGTAGATAATATTAAAATATTCTCGAAACAAAGAGAAGCTCAATCCAACTACATGAAAGTATCTTTTTAATTCCTCTATCTTTCATCAATCTCTTTACTATTTGAACCTCGTATAGATGTTTTACATGAAGAATCCATTATTGTGAAATGTGCCTCTAGTTGAGTAAACTGATTCCATGCTCTACATCATAATTTCAAGTTGTTTCCATTCCAATGTTCTGAGTTTAGTTTGTTTGTATGGCTTTGTATGAATACCACATTGTGTTGTGTGTGGATTTGGTTTCAAAGCTCTGTTTCTTTTGTTTTTAGTGGTGACATAACTCTAAAATTTGACTTTTTGTGCATAACAGGTTAGTGGAAAAATTGACAGCTCTGAAGGGTTTAGAGGCTCGATTGAGATAGATACACGAATATTTGGATCTTGTTGTTGATGGGAGGCTTCCACTTAACCATGAAATTTTGTACCATCTGCAGGTATGCAAAAATTTCTCTACTTACATTCATTCAACTTATTTTCTTCCTCTCAAATTTATGCATTCATGTGTCATTTGAGAGGGTAACTCCATAAAGGTTTTGTCACAATTGAAGAATAATGCATTAGCTTATGTCCATCAGAAAATAACAAGGGTTATTATGGGCAATTTGATAGGAAATGAGTAGATCCTAGAGTATGCTACAGGCCTTCATACTACAACCTTGTTCATGATAGAAGATTCTTGTTTTGTGACATGGAAAGAATACATTAAGTGATTGACAGACCAAGGATAGTGAACTATGTAGGAATAAGTGATTGAGAGTGAGCAGGGGAAGCTTCTTTAGATGATCAACTAGATGATCAAACCACTAACTTAGCACAACTCTCTCAAATACTCTTTAAGTGGACCTTTCCAATCCACTATTCCTTCAAGGAAAAGACCCAACTCACTTAGGGTTCTTGTACTCTCACAACCAAGAGGGTTTGTAACCACTTAGATCATGTCAAATAGGACCAAACCAAAACTTAACACCCTAATTTGCACTTAGGAAACTTCCATTTTCTCATCGCTCTAACCTTTAGGCCTCTTTACCCTTTTAACCCTTGTAGCCCTGCCTGGTAGGACAGTCAGAATAAAATCCACATACAAGCTTGTACCAGGCCCAAACCACTGAACTTAGATAGGTATTATATGCCCCTACAAGGCCTCAAAACCTTCCTTCATGACAGTGAATAGAAAAAGAGCAATGGACCAAAACAACGCTGCTCCAAGAGGCCTAATTGGTTGGCTACAACAGGACAGTTGACTATCTTGTGTATAGCCTTGTGTTGTGTGTACTTCTTCCTCCTATCTTTTCTTTTTTGCACTTCTAAATTCGTTGCAACAATCAACAAGCATGGATTCAAATGTTCTAGTTCCTCTTCTAATTCCATTTAACTACCATCAATGGAAAACTAAGGTTCAACTAATACTAAAGAACAAGAGGTTATATAGAGTTACAATGGGGGTAGAAAAAAACGTATAGATGAAAGTGCTAAAGTTAAGTGGTTCAACAAGGGTAATCAAGCTTTTGGATTCTTATTTTATATTGAAGTAGCATAGGCCACCTTCCGACCTGAGTTCATAAATCATATTGATGAGTATATTGTCTTCCAATATTTGGACCGTGAACAAATAAGTAGCATTGTGAGATTACAGGTATGTAGATCATTTATTTTTTTGAAAAACTTATCATTTCTAAAGTACAAACAAAGGTAGAAAATTTGTCTGATTAGTTAATAAAGAATTTATTTGTGACTTATAATAACTAAAGATGCACATAAAATTGTATAAGATCCAAGTACTTTAGGGAATTCATAATAGGATACATTTTGAATACATAATAATTATCTTTTACATATGAATTCATAATAATTATCTAAAATACATTGGGAGACCAAAAATCATGAGGAAGATCATACATATGAATCCAAAATGGATATACCATAGATATTTCCTTAAAAGAGTTAAAACCCTCATGCCAATTCTTCACAAAAGGATTAACATTCCAAAAGAAGTATGGAACTCCTCCCAAAAATCCACCTCTATCAAATTCATTTACAAAGATTGCAAAAAAAATCCTTTAGCACAAGAATGCATTACATATTCTCCTTAGGTCTTCTAGTTCTCTTTTGTGAAAAAGACCAATTCCTGCAAAGAGAGTTGAGGATCGAAGAGTCTATATATCAAGCCACATCGTTGGAATGTAGAAATTTTTTTCTTGAGATCACTAAGATTAAGATTGATAATTTGGGTTCCTTCTATATTTGATGGTTGATGTTATTGGGAAGGATGAAAAAATCAATATATTTCTCATATGACTTTTACTAAGAGTCTAGAATGATAGAAGAGACTCCAAACATTGATTTAAAATTCCAAAAATTGGATAGGGGTTTGTCATGAACAATTCCACATCATTTACAAAATTTCAAACTCCATGGAGTGTTGGGTTCTATCTATAAAGTATTTTTTTTAAGAAATATTGTTGTTCATCCTTCCAACAAAATTATATTTTCTTAAAGGTGGGAAATTTTTACTATGGTGGATTCCTATTTTATTCATTTAGGGTATTTTATTTTTCAATAGGCGGGTTACAAGGGAAATTTTTATTGAGGTAGATTTATATTCCATACAACTTGCCAATTGAAAAATATAATACTCTAATTGAATGGAATAGGAATCCACCATAGTAAAACTCATTAACACCATGCAATGGCATATAAAGATGAAATTCTTGAATACAACAAATAAAAAAAATCCTCTGATTTTTTATTGAAAAATATGGATAGAACATAGAAGCTAATGACCAATTTTTTTATTTACCACTAGACCCAAACTCCACTAGAGGCAACAAACTTTGCACAAGAATCAAGCATGTTACATCAAAATGAAAGTTGAAAACTTGAAGTTCATGTGTATTCAAAGGTTGAACTTTTTTTTTGGTCTATGATATGTATTTAACTCTATTTTTTATTTATACATAATAGAAATAGTAATATGTTCTACAAATTTAATAGTATTAGTGTTTTTTAATATTTTTTTAAAACATGTATTTTAAATGTTCGATAAATTTTCCAAGTTATTGCCAAATTTTTTCATGATTTTTTTTTTAAATGAGTTTTCCAAATCTCATTTTTTCAATTATGATTATTATTATGCCTCTCTATAAAATAATTTGTCTTATGTTTTTTAGATAAAAGGCAAGAAGCCTGAATATTATTAATAGTATAAAATTTCAGATATTACAAGTATATAACAAAAAAGCTTATAAAAAGCTTACAAAATATAAAAATGATCAAAGGAAAAAATAAAATGCCCCATATATTGGATGTTTAATGCATGGAGGCCAATACATAACAAAAGCTTCACACTAGAAAGTGTGAGAAAACATAGAGAAGACATATTTTATGCAAGGGAAAAAATCCTCAAACCACTCCAGAGGTGGCGTCAAAATCCAAAATCCATTGGAGATCTATCATAGGCTCCAAATTGTTTACCTTCTTTAAAAAACAACTACCCATATGCACTAGAGATCTATGTCGAGCTAGTGACACTGTGTAAAAATTCTCAAGAAATGGAAGCCATTCCACCACAACACCCCTTCACACACACGCTGGGTATCCCATGGCCTTGGGATGCAAACCCCAAGCCTTGCTACTTCCAGGGTTACCTTGAGCTTGCCTAAGTTGTGCTTTTTAAATAATTTTTCTAACAGAGCCCCCACTAGCTCCTTTTGCTCTCCTAAATCTAGGAGGTAAGACACAAACCATGATGTGATATCCATGTTTACTCTATAACATTTTGCATCCCTTATGAAATCAATGCCAAGTATCATCTTAATTACGTTTAAGTCCCTTCTTATGGGATCTTTCATTATCACCTTCAACCACTAGTCTATAATAGCTCACTTGTGAAGGGTATCTAGTGCCGCAAACCTGTGAGGCATATGAGAAAAGAAGAATAGCGAGGATATTACCCTTCTACTTTAAATAGAGTAAATTGCTTCATTCTCACATGCTTGAAGCGAGAGAAAATAATTTCTAGATTTACTTCCCGTTAGGAGAGATATTAATGCAAATTCAAAGCACCTTTTTACCATTTTGGTACATGTCAAATCACCGCTAAAGTACTGCACAACCATCTCAAAGAAATTATTTCTAGAGCTTCTTCCCATTAGGAGAGATATTGAAGCGACTTCAAGGTGCTTTATTACCATTTAGTACATGCCAACTTGCCATTGAAGTACTATGCAACCACGTTCTCATTAATGACAAATCCCTTAAGCAACTGGCAATCAGATGGGGGCTTGTGCTAAAATGCATCCAAGCAATCGATCATACTAAAAATTGCCAGATAGTGATGGCATCGATTTTATCAACATTATTAAATGCAAGTCCCATTAGCTAGATAGTAAAAGTGTTTGAATTTTTTCTTTTGAATGGAAAGCACAAAACCCGATGCCAATGCCGCCACAAGATTCATATGTAAAAGATAATGAGTTCACGTGCCTTATCTATACTTCCGCATTTTGAATACATGTCTACTAGAGCATTTCCAACTATAATATTTGACAAAAATCCCCCTTCCATTATGTTATGATGGATGTCCATACCCTGTTCCAAAGCTCCCCTTTTGGCACAGGAAGGGAGGATGCTCATAAAGGTTGTCAAATTTGGCTTTACACCAACCAATTACATTTTCTTTAAAATTTCTAAAGCCTTTTGAACAAATCTATTTTGTGCATATCCTACAATCATTGCAGTCCATGAGATGACATTTCTTTGAGGTATTTTGTCAAACAGTTCACGTGCCTTGTCTATGCTTCGACATTTTGCATACATGTCTAACAGGGCAGTTGCAACTACAACTGATGAAAATCCTCTATCCTTTATGTTTTGATGGATGTCCATACCCTATTACAAAGCTCCCCTTTTGGCACAGGCAGGGAGGATGTTGGAAAAGGTTGTCGAATTTGGCTTTACACCAACCAATTACATTTTTCTAGACTAGCATGTTTGCAAATGGAATACTTTTACAAACAAAAAAAATTGCACAGTTTCGTCGAAATTTCGATGAACATGTCCGAAGAAACTTCAAAAATGACTGACGAAATTGTTGTACCTTCGACGAAATTTCCGACGTTATGACATGCCGCTTTCGTAGCTCTTTCGACGATTTTTTGGTGGTTTTCCGACATTTTGGCTGATTTGTCTCGCTTGTTTTCTAGCTAATGTCTGTCGTTAGATCGACACATGGTTCGTCGGAAGTTTGACGAACACCCGATCACCTTTACCGTGGTGACTACCGACAAAGTCACGTCATGAGTTTGACGTTTCAAGGTTTGTCGGGAAAGCGACGAAAAGGTTCCGACTAAAATTATTTCAGTGGTTTGTCGGTGTTCCAACAATAGTTTGTTGAAAATTCAACAAACGCTTGTAAAAAAATGGAGCTGAATACAGTAGTGTAATCACATGTAAACCACATTCAAAAAAATCTCCTACAAGTGGTAGACTTGGTGAAAGAAAGTCTAAATCCTTAACCCATAGAAGCTTTTATTATGAGTATGGTTTCATTGATTTTTAGGCAAAAAACAAATTTGTTGGTAGCTCCTGAAAAAAATCACCACAAACATCATTCAATGTTCTCGATCCTTTATAATAAGCACATCAATAGTCTTGAACATAATTTTAACAACATTTCCCTTTGTCATCATAAAATTCTTTAGTCTCTATTGCATTTTCTAATTGGGACTTCAAAATTAAAATGATAATCTCATATTCACAAAAAACATCCCTACCATTGATTGAACACATCATGTAAATATTTGTTGAAATGCATCAATACTTCCATCATATTGTGCAAGCAACTAGACTGCATCAGACCTCATCAAGGCGAAAATTCCTTCTTTGGAATAAATATGTGTTAGAAAGAAAATGGGGAACAAAAACCAAAGTATTGAGCTCCAAGTAATCTCTATATGTTGTATTTATACCCCAGACTTGATAATAAAGAGGGGCAATAGATTAGTATATAATGCAAAATAGATAGATTAACATAGTAGCATATTTACAGAAATTAAAGAACAATCATAACTCTCATATATCACCTAGCTTCATATATATAATACTTTCATCTTTCCTTTATACATCATGTCTTCTATATCATATAGTTCTTATCTTCTTCAAATATCTTTCTACATCTATTTCTATATCTTATATAGATTCGCTTTTATCCTACTTCCTATATTCTCCCCGGTTACATATTGTTCTACCTTATATATATATATATATACCTAATGGGATGTGTCCCTTACATTCTACAACTCTTCTTATAGTGAAACTTTTAGTCAAAAGCTTTATAACCCTTCTGTGGTGGTTTATGGTAGGATTATCGTCGTTGCTCTATCACTAACAAGTTTCCTATTAACATCACCTCCCCTTCAAAACTTTGTCTTGTCCTCAAGACAACTCTAACTTGAGGTATTTGGAAGGATGCACTTGTAAATCTCCTTGAGGTTGGTAAAGGTGTTGTCCTAATGTACCTTGGATTGTTGAAGGAGCTAGTTTTGGATATTTATTTCTGCACTCATCTTAAGGAGTGTCTATGAGGCTTCTTCCATTGATGATTCTCTTTGTAGTGGTGTGGTAGTTAGTTTACACTTTACCCTACCTCTGCTTGTATGGATGTGGTTGGGGGTGTTGTAATCTGAAATCTTTGGAAGGTGGATGCACTTTTCTCTTCTAGTTACGTCTCGGCTATTTGGTTGTATTGTGGAAGGCAGTTTTGTGTACGTGGCTCCAACAGGGTTAACTGTAGGGTTTCAAAATATTCATGGTCGATCTCTGTTAACGAAGAATGGATATGCTTGTGTGTAGAGAATGCTCCGTTTGGATCTACCCTACCTCCATCGCCTTATATGGGAATCTATTGTATTTGGGATGGGGTTTTTGAGAGATATCCGTGAGAACGAGGGCGGTTATTGTTTTTGATATAGCAGAGAATTTACAACGGTTTTCTTGCACTTTGCTAAGCTTTCACAACTGAAAAGTATGGTTATGCGAGAATAACTGGTATTTACAAAATGAGAAAAGCAATTTTAGTGATAGTTTAGTTGTGTATTTATAGAACTCGGGTATGTAAGTGCACTAAATGCTATAGTCATTTATTCACCGTCCTGTGTTTATTTTCCCGTTACTTTTTCCTATGACTCTATTTTGGCAAGTAAAATTATAATAGAATTATAGTCACCTATAATACAATTATACAAAAGTATGCGTTTGGTGATGTTATACTATGGTTTTGGAGTAAGTATGAGGAAATAGATGTTTGAACTCGAACATGTATGTTGTAATTGTGGTTATGAACTTCTTTTGGAAGTAATGATACCAAATTTTATGGTTTTAAAGATTTCTGGATGACCATTTTTGTTTTGTCTTGATAGGTATTGTTAAGTTATATCTTCTAGGTGTAGAATATGTGGAGGTATTAAACCTTTGTTTTATTGTAGTGTATGGGTATCTTGTATAATTCTAGAATACTTCGTTTTATTTCCTAGGGGCCTCAACTAGGTTATGTTTTTTGATGTTTGTGATATATTTTCCTCATGAGCAATAATCTATGGTACTTTTTTGACTTGTTTTATCACCATGCATACACTCCATAATCCACACACCTTTTGGGATGTTAACTCTTGTTTCTCCTACATCCATGAACTTAGTACATCATCACTATTTGTACTACCTTCTTCACTATCTAATTCAATTTCACCTTCAATGTTAAGGTCCTCTATTATGTCTGTTTTAGGTAATGTAGAAATTGAATATATCAATCTTGTGTTATCTTCTTCATCTTCTTCCTAAGTGATCTCCTCTATGTAGGAACTATCTTCATCATCCCCTAGAGGAATCTAAACTAATTTGGTATCGTTCATAAAAGATATTTCTTCCTTTCTAAAATCTACCATTCCATTTACATTAAAAAACCATTGTAGCCCAAGTAGTGCTCAAAATGTATTGAAGGATTCTTTCATGACAATTACTTCAAAATTAGTTGTGAGCTTGATACCTTGTATATTCACCTCTACGTTACTCAATACCTTGTATATTCACCTCTACGTTACTCAATAGGGACACCATCAAGTCTAGGGGAATTCCTAAATTTAAAAGAGTTAATTTCTCTAATAATTTCATCCTTATCTATTTCTCTATCACAATATTCTAGCTTTGAAGATATGATTCTTGTAAAAAAAATTCTAGCAACTAGATTGGAAGTACCTTTGTCAAATAAGAATATTTCTTTTTATAAAAACTCTAGAATGCTTCCTCAACCTTAATCAAATCCTTTATTAAGTCCCTCCATACTAGGATGAGACCAATTTTCTCCCTATTATGTTTATCTTTAAGAATATTGAAAAAGTATTTAGTACCCTTATTTGTTGAAGTGAACAACCAAGATCTACAACACCAAATAACCTCCACAAGCAATAGAGAGAAGCAACAATGAAATATGTTATTCCACCAAACAAGAATTACAATATTATACAATATAATCAAGATGCAAAATATGCATGAGATGCCTTGCTTATAAAGGCAAGGTGAGAGATAGGATTAGACAAGATCATGACATGTGTCTTAATCCTATCAAATGAGACAAATAACTCATAACTACCTAGGATAATGCAAAATCTAGATATGACAACTAAGAATTCTAGAAGAAAGCTTATATATCCTAAGTAAACTTAACATGTAAATAAGTCCCCTAAGTCCCTAGTAAAGAATTAACTAGGTACAAGACTTTATTCACACCAACACCCCCTTAAGTGCAACTTAGGGAGGAACAAACCAATGCAAGGATGTAAAAGATGGGTCCTAACAACAATGCTTGACGAGGTACCCATGTACAAAACAAACTCTCATAAGTGGAGAAAAGGAGAAAAAACAATTGTGGGAGAAAACTCTTCTCCAAAAGAGAGAAAAACTTGCAAAGAAAACTAAAGAAGGAAGGAATCATCAAAACCCCCCAAGTACAACTTCATTCACCTCAAGCATTGATCACAACTGAAGATACCGATTCGATGCCAAAGGTTTTGTGAAGATTTTTACAACCTATTGCTCCATAGGCAAATAGTCCAAGCTGAGAACACCATCCTAAATGAGCTTCCTGATGAAGTTCACATGTGGATCTTGATATGCTTAGTACGTTGATGCTCCACTGGGTTGCAAGAAATATGGATGGCACTCTGTTTTCACACCAAAGAGTAGTGGGCTAAGTGGAAAGAAACCAAAATCAACTGACAAAGCCACAAAACCTCTTGACTAGCCAAAACTACACCTCGATACTCAACCTTTGTCAATGATAATGCAATGGCAGTCTACTTGCATGAGCATGCAATCAAACTAGAACCAAGGCAAAAGAAAAATCCAAAAGTAGACTTTCGATCATTGACATCACCATCCCAATATAATCAGTGAAGCCCACAATTTGAGAAGCTCCTAATGTGTAATGAATACCAAAATGTTTAGTGCTTTGAAGGTATCTCAAGATACATTTGGTAGCCCTCCAATGACTCTCATGAGGCTCTTGAGAGAAGCGAGAGACAAGTCCAACTGCAAAAGAAATATCAGGACGACTATGTGTCAAGTACAAAAGATTGCCAACCAACTATTGATACAAGGTAGGATCAACTGTAGGAGTAGTGCAATTGGTAGATAATACAACACCTAAATAAAATGGATTGGGGGTAGGCTTACAATCAACCATTCCAAACCTTTGAAGCAAATGAAGAGCATACTTCTAAAAAATGAAGATCCCCTCAGAATTTTGATGAACCTGAAGACCAAGGAAGTAATGCAAAATACCAAGGTCGGTCATATCAAATCGCTCCATCAATACTCACTGAGCACTCTAAATCATGGAAGTGGAACTCCCTATGAGAATCAAATCATCCACATAAAGTACAAGAATGAGAAGTTCCTCTCCATGTCTTTGAGTATAAATTATAGGATCAGAGTGGCAATGAGTGTACCCAGAAGCAAGAAGCTATCCATCTTCTCATACCAAGCCCAAGGGGCCTGTTTGAGACCATACAATGAATGTCAAAGCCTACAAACAAGTGAAGAGTCCTACACAAAACTTGTGACCACTCCATATAAATCTCCTCAGGAAGATCCCCATGCAAGAAAGCGCTCTTCACATCCATTTGATACATTAACCATTCCTGAGATGTAGCTATAGCAAGAACAAGATGAATATAATCCATCTTGGTAATACGAGCAAAGGTCTCAGAATAGTCAATTCCTTCAACCTGAGAAAACCCCTTTGCAACAAGATGAGCCTTGTACTTATCAATGTAACCATCACTTGCATATTTGGTAGAATACACCACTTGCACCGAACCAACTTTCTTCTCTTAGGAAGAGGTGCAAGATACCAAGTATGATTCTTCATCAAAGAAGAATACTAATCAGCTATAGCACTATCCCACTTAGGAATACCAAAAGCATCTGAAATTTTTTGAGGATCATCTGAAATGGCATGAATCAAAATACTAATACCTGAAGTCTGAGATTGAGTGTGGCAAGTGTTTGTGGGTTCACCAACAAGAGGACCAACCTCCTCAAGAGTAACACAAGCCCATTGTGGCCTAGTGGGTGGATTAGGAGGCGGTGGATCAAGACCATCATCAGAATCTTTCTCAAGAAGCAAAACATACTCAATTGAAGAAGATTGAGTAGGTTGTGATGAAGAAGTTGGAGGATCTTTTTGTGTGAAAGACTCAAGAAACTGAACATCACGATGAATATGAATCTCTTGTGTGTTAGGATCAACCAATTTGTATGCCTTCACATCCTCACAATAGCCAACAAAAATGAACCTCTCTTTTTCTCCATTGATTTACGTCGACAATCCAGAATGAATGCCCAAGCCTCACTACCAAATAATCTGAAGAAGGATACATTAGGTTTGTGATGAGACCAAGCCTCCTCAAGAGTCATATTTCACACTGCCTTGTGAGGCATATGGTTCTGAATATAATTGGAATAATTGATAGCTTCAACCCAAAATGTTGAAGCTATGGACCTAAACTGAATCATACAATTAGTCATCTCCCACAGAGTCACGTTCTTTCTCTCCACAACACCATTCTATTGAGGAGTGCAAGGGACCATGTGCTAATGAAGAATACTATGCTCACTGCAAAAATCTTGAAATTCCTGATTGACATACTCCTCCCCATTATTTGTGTGTGTTCGTTGAAGAGAAAGACCTGACCGCTTCTCCACAAATGTTTTGAAGGTCTTGGAGATGGTGAGAACCTCACTCTTGAGCTTTAAAAATTAGACCCATGTGCATTGGGAAAAATCATCAATGAAAGCAAGCACATACTTAGCCCCTCAAAAGGAAGGAGTTGGGAATGATATGAGATCACTATGGACCAACTCAAGGGGTGTGGTTGCACATGTAGCTTGACCCTTAGGGAAAGGATCTTGATGTTGTTTTCCAAGAACACAACCTTGACAAACACTGTATGTGTAAGAGATCTTAGGAATACCAACCACTAAGTTATGTGTGTGCATCTACTAAAGATATATATAGTTCAAGTGCCAAAATATTTCATGCCAAATTTTTCTCATTGAATCAACATGAGCAATAAAACATGAAGCTGATGAAGACTCAAATCCATCAAACTGATACAAATGGTTCTCATGATCAACTATCCCTGTAGCAACAACCTTCTCAAGATCCTGCAACTATCTAATAGTCACATTCTATGGAGTAAACTCAATTGACTTCCCATCTCCAAAATGACAAATTTGATATATAGAAAGTAGATTCACTGAAATATCAAGAATAAGAACATCCTCAATGCATCCATCTAGCATTTGAATGGAGCCTATCCCCAAAATTGGAATCTGTGAAGAGTTCCCAACTAAAATATGAGAAGTAGAAGTATGAGCAATGGAATCAAGGAGATCACATAAATTGGTCATGCGATGTGAAGCACTTTAATCAAGAATGCAACTATTAGTAGATGCATGCAAGGCATGTGCTAAAAGATATTTCCCTTTTCCCATGGAATAAGACATGCACCAAAATATTATGTTTCCAAATAGCTTCCTCCAAGGCCTCTAGTCTCTTGAAATAGTGAGACTCATCATATGCCCAATTTTTCCATAAAATGAACAAGGATCTCCTTTATTTTTCTTGGACTTGGAAGAAGAATCTCCAAAGGTAGAAGAAGAAGGAGATGGAAGTGGAATTTTGATTGTTCTTCTACTTTGGTTTGGAGGGAGACTCATTACTTAAAGATGATTTTGTATTTGGCTTCTTCTTGTTCTTTCCTTTACTAGGTTGGAAGATTGAGCCATTAGAGCTTGATTCTTAGAACTAGGTAGTGCATCCAACTGAACCAACTTGGCCTGCTCCCTAGTAATATGCCCACAAAATGACTCAAAAAAGGCATTTTATAATCTTTCCCCATGAAATCCATAGTAGAATAGAAAGTGGAAGAGAAAACTTGATAAGGGCCTCTTAGCTTAGACATAATCAAGAAGATACATTCATCATCAAATTTATCATGCCTGCATCCTTTTAATTGTGACAAAATCAGTTTGAACTGTGCAAGAAAATCTTGAATAGAAGGAAATGCATCTAGAGAGAGTGATTGGAGATCTGCTTGAAGCTATAAGATTCTAAATTGATTGAATTTGCCATACAATTCTTCAAGTTTTTCCCAAACATTGTTAGGTGTTTTACACTTTGCAATATGAAACAAGTTATTAGATACATGTAAGCCAATGAGCCCTTTTGTTTCATCCATTTTACATCTATGGGTAAATTTTTCATATTCCCTTGTGAAATCAAGTTGTTGTGCATTTAACATTTGTCATAAACCCTTAGATTGTAACAATTGAGTCATTTTTAGTTTCCATGTATGATAATTGTGTGGAGTGAGTGGTTCAATTTGCCTTAGATCTACCATGTTGAACAAAAGAACACAAAGAGAAAGAAGACAATGACCATTTAAATTGTGCTTCCCCCCCATAATGTATTAAAACTCAATTTGCAACCCCCCAAAAAATAACAATGAAGAAATTTTGCAATTTGTACAAGTGACAAACTCAAATCAACCGTTTATAACACATAGGGATTTTTACAATTTTTTGAAAAAATGGCTTGTCAAACTGAAAATAGAGGTTACAAACATATTCCTTGCAATTTTCTAAGCAATTTCAAAAAAATGATTGCCAAGTTTTGACTTTGTATGCAAAATTTATGCCAATTGCAAGTAGTAAATGCACATGTACCTTCAAGTTGAAAAAATTGGTAGAAAATGACAAAATCTGCAAAAATCACTTGCACCACTGTGAAGTTTGTCGAATTGCCTTTTCGATGACATCTCGTTTGCAGAAAACTAACACCCTACAAAAAGTTGTGCAAAATTGAAAAAAAGGCCTATTTAGGCACTTTGAAGGCTAAATGGGGGCAAAATTGCAAAAATTTATAGCCCCTAGGGTTGGGCGTTGGTTGCCCATGCGACTAGAAGTCGGGATGACGATGGCAGTTAGCGTAGAAAACTAGCAGTTTGGAAATAACCGCTAGCGGTTAAAATATTAGCTGCGTGATTTGAAATTAAATGCAAGTGGTTTTAAAAAATTTGACCACAAGCTAGCAGCTTGTTAGTTGCATCGATATCTGATGGCGGCTTACCAAGCCGCAACAACTTAAGGGAGGGTCAAGGGAGCTTTGACCCCTTAGCGGCTATAGTGTTCTATTATTATTATTTTTGAAATTTTTTAAATAAACAAGGCCCACTGATAGATTTTGTTTATTTATTTTTCAGAATTCTTTAATAAATGCCAATTGTACCTATGACCTGAGGGGTCATACAACCTCCCCGGGTAATTTATTTTTGCCTCGAAAACAAATTTTTTCAAATGTAGGAAAATTATATATCAAAATTCATGGAATCGGCCTCCTATACGCAATGGCAGGGTTATTTTTTTGCCAAAAATGCTTCTATGAAAAGTTGTTTCCTGGATCTGATCTTTAAACCCTTGTTTGCCAAAGTTATAAATGGTGACCAAATTGAGTGAAATGAAAGCCAAATATGACTTTTTTGAGCCTCCTAGATGTGATGGGATAGCCAAAAATACTACCCTATATCCAAAAGTGTTGCAATCACTGGATCTGACCAAAAATCATACATGTAATATAGATTAACAGATCTTTGCAAACCCTTTCTAATTCTCAAGATCACGTATTGAAACACAAGAGAAGAGAATATGAGAATTTACAAGATCATAAAATAAATTCAAATCATAATGAAAAACTTGATGATAGAAAATCTCTAAGAAAAAGGAAGGGGCTTGCTAGATTCAAAGCTCTATACCATGTTGAAGCGAGCAACCAAGATATTCAATTTGCAAGACCAAATAACGTCCACAAGCAATCGAGAGAAGTATGAAAGATGTTGTTCCACCAAACAAGAATTACAATATTATACAATATGATCAAGATGCAAAATATTCATGAGATGCCTTGCTTATAAAGGAAAGGTGAGAGATAGGATTAGACAAGATCATGACAAGTGTCTTAATCCTATCACATGAGACGACTAGCTCATAACTATTTAGGATAATGCAAAATCTAGAAAAGACAACTAAGACTTCTAGAAGAAAGCTTATATCCTTAGTAAAATTAACATGTAAATAAGTCCCCTAAGTCCCTAGTAAATAATT
Organism: Sequoia sempervirens; assembly: GCA_007258455.2. Lineage (NCBI taxonomy): Eukaryota > Viridiplantae > Streptophyta > Pinopsida > Cupressales > Cupressaceae > Sequoia > Sequoia sempervirens. The sequence continues at coordinate 424,272,050 of VDFB02086081.1, forward strand.
AACTAGGTACAAGACTTTATTCACACCAACATTATCTCCCTCTTTAAGCCAAGGAAGCCTGGTTTTTCCCTTGGCACAATTATTTTAAGGCTTTGTAGGGATCTTACCCAATTCTTAGTCTTAATAAGTCCATTATGGACAATGTTGTTTAATCTATCCTACTGCATATTATATTCTAATGCTAGCAACCTCTCCTCAATAATAATCTCTTCTCTCCTCCTATCAAGAACCCTTTTCTTTCCCACAACCTTCCAAACTTCTTTCCAAGTAGTGGTTATTTTTTCCCATCTTTCAATGGCCTAGTCACTATAGAAATTTTTAACCATTCTCACACTCTTGATACAAAAAAAGCACTCTTTATCTTGTAACATAAGAAAATTCAATTTAAACAACTATTTTTTGCACTAAAGGTTACTATTACTTCTTTTGAAATTAATTTAGGATTCGATAAGAAAATAGTTTGACATCATGAAAGGAATTGCTTTTATTAGGTATTCATCCAACACTTCTGTTAAATCAAAGGAGTTTGCATTAAAATACACTCTTTCCAAACTTGAATACACTCTCTTGCTAGGGACTTGGTTGTTACACTAGGTGAACCAAATTTCCTTCTTGGAGTTTTTAATATTTTCAAGTGGAACCTTGATATTGAGAATTTTTTTTATTTTAGACCAAAAGAACAACTCATTGCATTTCAAAAGAACCTCCTTACCTCCTTCCTTTTCCTCCTTTTTCTCAACCATATTAAATTCTCCCATAAGAATCCAAGATACTTTAGAGAGATATTGTGATAGCTAATTCCACAATAAGCTTATTTCTTTATAATCATTAGGGACATATAGATTAGGTACCAAAATCAAACACTTCTTTCTCAAAGTGAACCAAACAAATTTATTACAAGGTGAAACTCCTCTATAAACCACCATTAATTCCCAATAATCTCTTAAAATAATGGCAACACCACCCTTTCCCTTTAAGTGATTAGTAGATAAAAAAATTGAGTTCCTCCATACAAAATTTAAAACATTCTCTAATTGAAAATAACCTTTTTTTTCTTGTAGAAACAAACATTCCATATTAGGCTTCTTATTACAGAAGGACCCCAAAATATATTTTCTATCTGGGACCCCTAAACGCTTGATGATCTAGCTTACATAGAGCATACTCATTTAGAAGGAGAAAAAAAAGCATCAGGCTTCTAATTTTTATATAATCAATCAAAACATTTTGGTGTCATTTCCTCCTTTCCTTTTTTGTTAATATTTTCCCCTCCAACCTCTTGTTTAGAAATATTCCTTTTCTTGCTGTCCTTTCTTGGAGATTTATCATCTATCTCCCCAACCTCTTTTATAAAGAGTGGGTTGTCGTGCTCTAGAACAATCTTTTGCTTTTTGGGGTTAAGGTCTTGGAGATTCTCCCCATTTAATAAATCCTTGGTTCCATCTAGATTCGACATTATAAGAGAGGCTTTAGGAAAATTACTAGCTCCTTGAGCTCTTATTTTCTCAATGTTAAAAAATTGAGCATTATTTTTTACAATTTTTTTCAAGAATTTTTGTTAGAGTAATGGGTTAATCACCTAATTAATTATTTCATATTGATTAATTAATTAGGTTTTCTTTACTTTTTTCACTTAAGCTAAACTTAAGAATTTTTGTTTATTATTAATTAGCTTATTTGTCTCATTGCATATGATTGTGACACTTGTCACAGACTAATTTAATCCTAATTTAGGGTTTCTATCTCCTTTTCATAAGGATTGCTTTCTCATTATATTATTCCTTCAGGTTATTTTTTGCATCAATAAAATTCTCAAGTTGCGTGCACTATTTTACCATAGATATTCTCTTTTGTGACAAGTATTTTCTTGTAGGTATTTTTTGGGTATTATGAGGTTAAATTTGTAACTTCAACATGGTATCAAAACCTCATATCTCTATCTTTTTGTTCAAAATTTGATGGATCCAGCCTTGAGAAAAAATTTAGTGCATCCTGGAGTGAAATGGACCTTGCCATTGTGTCCAAAAACCTAAAGATCAATTGTCTTTTTATGAAAATTTGAGAAAAAAATTGGAGAATTTTTTTTGCAAGGCACAAAATTTGAGGTTAAAATTTCTATATAGTTGTACAAAATCCATATGATGTATGGATCTGTACATCGTAATATACCATAGGTTGAAACCATTAATATCACTCATGAAACATGGGTCAATGAGTTTGACTCGTAAAACTACAAGATTGAATCTTGATAGCAATATCACAATTTGACACATTGTGGAAAAAACCTCCTACCATTAATATAATTATGCGTAGGAAAAAAAGGGGGTCAATTAATTTTTTCAATCAAAATTTGTTAGCAGTGGCACAATTTTAAAAAAATCCACCATTTTTTTAAAAAATTTAGTACTAGTGAAAGTACAATAGAATATTCTTATTTATTTCCTCGTGCCTCACCATCACTTCTCAGCTCCTACGTCTTCTTCCCACCACTCTCTCGTCACTCGCTTAGCAACGTTGCTCCATTCCGTTGAGCCTGGGTTCTATTAGCGACCAAGCATTAGGGCTATAACTCAACACCCAACACCCAACAACTAGACCACAACATGTCTAGGGATCGAGAGTTTTTTAGCCCCCCAGTTCAACTTGAAGGAAAACTTGGACAATTTTTATAAAATTGGGTATAAATTGAGTGTACAATCTTCGTTTTTCAAAAAAATAATATCATCAAAAAGTTAGTTCGGAGCCCATTTTAGATCTGAAGTCCATTTTTCTTGAAGTTAGATCTTCCTTTCTATGCTTTCAAGGCCACAATTAGGAATACATAATCTATTTCTTACAAACAAATAGGTGTTGGAAAGGTGCTTCAATGGTCTACATAGATCTGCAGTCATTCTTTCTAGAAAATTCACTAGGTACATAGAGATTTGTTTGAAGTGAATTTTTTCTTTTTCAAGATTTTTTGCTTTCAAAGTAGCATTGGGGTTTGGTTTTTATTGTTGTGGGGGAGGGGAATTTTTCTTGCATTTTATATCTATACACATCAGAAAAAACAAACACCTCCCAAACATTATTTTAAAACCTCAAAAATCCATGGCAAAACCTCTTCAATTGAACGTCTCACACCATACAACTATCATGTTTGGAAAGCTCAAATGACCAAATTGCTCATGTCTAAGGGTTTATGGTCCACCTTGTATGAAGTAAAACCATAATTGGCACATTAATTTGAGATATGTCACCTTCAAATTTTGCAAATTTGAAGTATCCATTGTGAAAATTTGATTTGTACACTCAGAAATGCACCTAGAAAATTTTCCCCAATGACCTAATTTGGAGGGTCATAATTCAGAGCCAGTTGATTTTCATGCCAAATATCTTGGTGAGTGTATTCATTTGACATATGTGAACATGTATGTCTGATTTCAGCTTCCCATGATGAGTTTTGATAAGGTTTTGAATCGCAAAGCTGGAGGATTCTAGGACTGTTTTGCAGTTTGCAAACACTCAGTCCTACGAAGTGGCCTCTTGTTCAGATTGATATTTCACATCTGGATGATTGTCATGACAAATGGATTGGTTCTCTGCGCTCCCCTCACATTCATATGCTCCCTGGTCTATTTTTAGAGCCTTAGGATATGATTTGATATTTTTACCAGGTCAAAAGCAAATGCAATTTGTTCTATTTTTACATCTGCATTTTCATAATGCTTCAAGGTGGTAAAACTTGACCCTCAATATCTTGTGAGGAATGTTGATTGAAGGAAATTCGTCTTGCAAACATACTCAGTGGACCTAAATGATCTAATGTTTCCAATGGTAGCTTCCCAAGAGGTGATTTGATATTTTTTTAGAGTGGTAACTTGGTGAGCCTTAATAGGTTTTGGACAGGTACAGTTGCAGAAAAGTCTGAGTGAGCCACTTTGGCATTGAATATCTTGTACTTGTTGCACTAAATTCTTGGGTCAAATGTATGCATTCTTGTGCAATTTCATAGTTCCAGGAGGATGTTTGACTAGTTTTCCTGGGCAATTGATCTAGAGGCTACTGGGCTAGTTTTGATCACTGTGCAAATATGCTAGAAAGCAAATTTTAATGACAACCCACTTCAAATTTTCATGCTAGATGCATTTAGAAGCAACCTTAGATCAAGACAGGATAAAAACTTGTTTCAAAACGATTTTTTTTTAGTTAGGCCCACAAGGGGACCCGACATGTGTCACATAACTAGTTGAAGATGGTGTTTCACTTGAGTTCCCATGGGATAGAGTCACAACACTTTTTAATCTTGCTATGTTGTTTGAACAACTACAAGATATTTGGAAATCATATTAAGTATTTCAATGGATGTTGTTCTTCTTCCATATTTTATTGACATTTTTCATAGAAGAAGTGATGATGACTTTTGGTGAAGCAAATATTGGGAAACCATTTCAGGAGAAAGTGATAAGAATAGGGAATGATCTATCCCACTTGTGTGGAATCACTTTTGGAATTTTTGCTTCAAGGAACTTGTGTTGTGGTCTTGAATAATGAATTGGAATTTACTACCAAAGGATTCTTTGATGAATGGGGATTGGTAAGCCATCAAATAAATTCTTTTAATGATTTTGATTCGTGGGTTACAAGAGGTGTTTGATAATGTTGAAGGGTTTGAAGTAGGGCCTAATCATAATCAAGAAAAAGGAGACCTGATAGGGTAGACCTGATATGGCCTATTTTTATTCACAAAGGGCATACTTTAGGGAATGAAGCATTGAAATGGGTTGTAGAGGCAATAGAAAATGGAGATAATTACATCCCATACAGGGACAATAAGTTGACCATGCTTCTCTAGGATTCTTTTGAGGATGAAAAGGCTAAGATTGTGATGATTCTTTGTGCAAGCACTAATCCAAAAGACATTTACAAAACAATTGGAACCTTGGATTATGGATCCAAAGCCAAATGCATTGTTAAATTTCCTAAATCTCTTGTCAAAGAGAAGGTCAAGGATATCGACCAAGTGGTTTTGTAGAACAAAATTAATTTCATGCTTGACTTGATTGAAAGACTTCAAGCTGAGAATTAGTTGAAAGATGAATTCAGAGAAAAGATTGAAAAATAATTGAATATAAAGAACCAACAAATCAAGAATTTGAAAATAAGTGAGTTCATCACTATGGCGCAAAGTATAGAAGATGAAATTATATGCAAGATAAGTGAGCACCAACATCATAAGGGGATTTTACTCAAATCAAATATGGCTCAAAATTCATATAGTTCGATGGTCAATTCCTCTATAATTCCAAATTATCTCACAACAAATGCTACTAGAATAGAGGATTCATGTTCTGATACTAGACCCTGTCGAGATCAACAAACATCTGAAAAGATTAAGCACAAGGAGGATAACACTTCAAGCTGCAAAAGGAAGAGGATAACCTCGTTGAAATTGTTGGGGAATGCATTTTAAAGTGGATATAAAATATCAAATGTTTTCTACGCAAAATGGGATTGAAACTAGCGATTAGCTTGAAGCAATAGAAATAATCAAAGTTGTGTGAAGTGAGTCAGATGAAAATGATTTTTATGATGATTCTTCACTTGGATATTGGAATCATTGTGCAGTTCTGTGCAATGAGTGGAGGAACCCAAAAAATGTGGTAACGCCTCTTGAGAAGGATTGAGAACTGTATAAAAAATGTGGTGCAAATGATAAAAAATGTTTTATTACAAGTTGAGGGCGCCATCCCATATTTCAAAGGGAGATCAAACACAAAAACTGCTACATGAAACACTTTGTTCAGTCAATTTTTGATGCGTCCATGGTCAAAGGAGGAAGCAACAAAATGTGATGTGCAACAAGACACATGAGAAATTAGGGCAGAGTAGCTTGATCAACGATAGGCAAAAAATAAGCAATGTGGATGCATTTGGACCCTAGCCCACTAACTCCGCAAAGATGAAAGATGACATCAGGAAAGAGTTGTGGGGTATGCAGGCGAGCTCCACGTGGACGAGATGGGCCCCAAGAAATAAACAAAGACTTTAAATTTGAGATGAAAGGTGAAAAGGGCACATGCAAATGTTTTTAATAGCCCGACATAAAACATTCAAAGGCCTTTACTGTTTAATGGTAAAGTTTTTAAATTTAAAATGTTGCTTGATACAAATAATTCAAGACCTTCACTAAAAAAAATCAAAATTTTCCTATGCTGGGCCACTAAATGTAAAATGGTGAAGTTAGGGGTATGGGTAAAATATTTTACCCGAGGAAAAATTTAAATGCCTTGATCATAAAGGGGAAAATATTTTAAATGAAATATGCAAAATTATGTGCATGGGAAAAATATTTTTGTAACCCGATGAAACAAAGCAAAAGCTATAAGTTGTTGTGAAGTAAATACGTGAGTGGATAAAAGGCAAAGGCAGAGTAAAAAGGGATTTCATAGGATAAACTAAGCATTTGCAGCCCGAGTGAATGGAGAAAGAGGTAAATGGCATAAAGGTTTTACCAGAACGAACTAAAATGGGCAAGATAAAAAGAGGAATGAAAAGAGCTTTCACGGGAAAGATAGAAACAAATCCAGTTGCAAGTAAAACAGGCTGAAGTGTGAAGTTTTTTCACAAGCAAGTGAATGAAGGAAAAACAAAGGCGGGAGACAAGGCTAGGTGCAAAGTGGGTTTTTAACGGTGGAGATGTAGTTTTCTGATCGAAGGGTAGTAATGCTACTAGGTGTCAACTATAGATTGATTTTAGGGCTTCCTCTTCTTCTTCGTATTCTGATTCTTTCTCATTTGTATAGGTTATGAACTTCTGGTTTAGGAAAGAAAATAGAAAATTCTTAGCTAGGATCTAGAGTTTTATTTTATAGTGAATGAATTGCTACAACAATGTCAATTAGTTTTAGCAAATTAGTGGAAATATTGCAGAAGTTGTCTCCATTTTGTATTCTCAAATTGCATATGAATTAAATATATCGAAGATATGTTGATTTGTCATTGCAATTTTTTTGTAGTTGTGTGATTTGTGTATGGGTTTCTTCAAGCAAAGAATTAAATTTTGTATGTAGATTATTGTGGGTTTGAGGAAATGAAATGGATCTATAAGTATGATTATGCAGCAACATGAGAGGTTATGTTAATGTAAGGCATTAATGTTAATGGACACTAGTTTGAGATAAGTTTAAATTTGTATCATGATCTTAGATTTGACTCCATGCCTTAGGATTAGGCACTGATCTATTATATTACCCAAATCTGATGCAAAAACTTTTAAACCATTCAATTCTATTTTTCCTATTTTATGGGTTATTTGTGTCTACCATGTTCTCCATGCTAGTTAATGAAAGTTGCCCAATATCTTAGCCAATGTTGAGTGATATTTCATGTTTCTTTGTATATTTTTGTGAGATCATTATCTTTTAAGCAATACCCTATTGAGTGTGTGTATGAATCTTTAGGTGTTGCTAAAAGGGTTACCCCCTAGGTCCTATAGAGCTTGAAGTGCAGGGGAAATGTGTTCCAATCTCATTTCATATTTTTTGGCCAAATCATACACTAGGTCTGAGCATGAAATGTGGCTTACTTCTAGGATTTAGTGGATCTGTTGATTTGGGAACCAACAAATTGGTGACTTTGCTAGCGAGAATTTTGAATCTCCAGTTGTAGATTGTTATATCACAAACTCAAGAATTTGGTGAATCTGAACATTTGGTTCAAATACTGAAGTTTTGAGACCTAGAAGTAATTTTGTTGCAACAACTTTAAATGAATTTATGTGTGGCTCTATTGTTGGAGAAGACCCAGAAGGAAATTCATCTTTGAAAGAGCTTCATACTGCTTGAAGTTCAGTCCTCTATGAAGAGAGGTGGCGACTCTGTCTAAAGAACCTCAATAAAGGATACAAAAAGGTTCAGATCTACAAATATTTCCAATCATGAAGAAGAATTTGCAGCAGTTGCAACATATCCAAGTATTGGTTTTTAGGAAATTTTTGTGTGAAAACCATGTTTGAAAGTCTTGAAAAAATTGGGTTCCCTATTGAGTGAAATAGCACTATGAAAGGGAAAGGATAGTAATACTGAGTTTGCATACTTTTGAATTATAATTTACAGCCTATACATTATGTTGAAGAAGTATGCTTGTTCTTTAAATATGTCCACTAAATAGATCTTAGGTGTAGATGCATTTGAGTTATGCATTGTGGTATTCTAAGGTCATTATGAAAGCTAGAAATAGGGAAACGAATGATCGACTGTAGAGTTGATATTTGAAGTTTGAAAAAAGTGTATCAAAATGCACCAATATATGCATCCTTGTATGGTTCTTAGTGCAACCATGGTTTGTGATCAGCCCCAACTAGGTTTTTAAAGAATTTTTAACACTAAAAGATATAGACCCATCAATTTTAGTGATATTAATGGTTACCCAAATGTCATTCCATCTAAGATCGGAGATAAGATACCAAAATTCAATGGTGAGAAATCTGAATCAGCAAGTAGGCATCTGCAATATTTTGTTGATGTGATGGATGACTATGAGGTAGATCACGATGATGTGATCATGAAGCTATTTCTTCAATCTCTAAAGGGAGATGCAAGAGATTGGTTCTCTTATTTACTAGCATGCTCTATCTATTCTTGGGAGGAATTCAAAACAACATTCATTGAACAATTTGGTGAAAGGGTTGATCCCATTTCAATGAGACAAAAATTTATGAGCATTGAGAAAGAAGAGGATGAGCTTGTCCCAACTTTCAATCTTAGATTTGTAAAGGCAATAAGGAAGATTCTAGAAGTTCTAAGACCAAATGATGCAGTATTTTTAGTTGTGTACTTAGGTGCATTTGATAAAAAATGAGTTATCTATTAAAAGATAAAGATCCTGCAACATTACATCAGGCATATCAAATTGCCATGAATATTGAGAACAATCTGAAATATTCAATGATGAAAGGATATATGGTTGTGAGTGTTGGTTATCCTAGCACACCTCATGCAAATAGAATTCATGGATTAGACAATAGAAATGCTTGTCAAGGTGATAATGCTTATGCTGTTCTAATTTCTCCATCATCACAATATGCAGATCATAGTGAGCTCCAAGTTGAACGTCACTATAATTTGAGAAATGTTGGTCAAACATCTTTTGTTCAAGGATTGTATGAAATGAAAAGACAAAAGGTAGAGTCACCCTATGATTTGGTCTCAATATTTTTGGATGCCTTGTTGGAGGTCCCCAAAAATTTAGGACCTAAGGATTCAATGTGCATCGATTTGTTTTGTGAAATCTATGATTTTGGGCTGAGTACCTTGCCGAAGGAGTTGAAGCCTCATAGTTTTGACTAGGTACTTGATTGGATAAAGATTGTTGAATGAGCCCAATGTAATTATGCACAAAATATGATGTCTCAAAATGAAGATAGCAACTGTCCTATTGAGAAAAATTAGAAGATGATACACAAAAATGAAAAGACTATATCAGAAAATGAAGATCCATGTTGTACAGATGAGTATAAGGATTGTAATTAGCTCACAAGCAACACACATGCAGATCAATACAATAGTGATGAAGATGAAGATGCATGGTATGATGTCAAAATGGATATGCATGCAAGATCTTCTTGTAATATCTTGGGTGATGAAGAAGTACAAGAGATGCAAGATGTCATCCCATGTCATGTTTTGATTAGTGAAATAATGCAAGTATTGTTGATATTTCATTGCAAGTCAGTGATCATGATCTTGAGGATGAAACTTTAAGCATTCATTCTAAAAATTTTGAGCATAGTTTATGTAGTAATGAGTTTTCTTGTGATGAAGATCATGATGACAGTGAACCTGATTATTCTTCTGAGGATTATGAATGCTCCTATGAGGGCGATTTAGAGGTATTTTCTTCACATAAAGGATGTAATGATATGAATATTGATGAAGTCACTTGTTTGCAAGTGAATGAACAAATTACGTTTAATGCATACTTGGAATGTAGTTTGGGTTTGCCATCAATGGAGCATGTTAATTGTGTGAAGGATGAATAATTTGAAGATAAGAATGTGTGTGTTCAGTATGTTAATATTGAGCACAGTGCTAGAGATGATAAAGATGTTGATGAATATGTTGATGTCCCTGCTACTCATGATTGTTTATATGAAGAATAGATGGCTATTTCATATATGTGTGCTGAAAAATCAGAGGATGAAATGAAAGATGCTATTGGTTGTTGTGAGTTCAAGAATCATTGTGATTATTCCTATGAAGAGGACATGAATTGTGGTGTTTCAGAATGCAATGATGATATGAAAGATTTAGACCTTCATGCTAAGGAGGCAAAAGCTTTCATGACAACAATGAATGTAATGGAAAACCCATTATTTGATGAGCCTCCATCTTCACTAGAGATGAGAAATGATGATCCTTATTGGTGTAGAGATAATCCACTCTTTGTTGAGAACTCTAATGATGCATCTGACACAAGATTAGAATGTGGCCTTGAGAAAACAAAGCAACACATTGATGAGTTCCTCGAGGGCATTGCCTATGAATTCTTTGAATTTGATATAGATGTTGAAAACAAGGTTGAGTGTCATGATTCCAACTACTTGGAAGAGTATGAACACTTTTAGTTTTCAGTGCAGTTGGGAGGTATTTTGATGGAGCATGACGATAAGATGAAGAGCAAGGAATGTTATTTTTAGTATGAACATGTTTCATGTGATGAATATAACACATATGTGTCATGTGATGATGAATATTTTCAGTTAGTGTCTGATTGCATATTGTAGATTGACAGAATTAATGGTGACAGTGTCAAGTTCAAACATGTGGTAGTGATTGTTAATGGCAATGCTAGTGACAGGGTTAGTTTGTGGGCAATTCATGGTAGTCTTTTCAGACTTGACCTATTGCAAATAAAAGAGAACAAAGTGTTTGACAAAGTTAAATTTTGGTACTTCATTTTTGGGGGCCCGGGGCCACCAAATGAAGTTTGAAAAATGAGTTCCAATGCAACATAAAGAAGCAGTTCTAGAGCACCCAATGGACTTGGCACTTGGTCTACTCCCTAGAGATCTAGAATCTCACCATGCCTGCAAAGGGCATGCATCCCCAATCAAAGCCACTGGTGGACCTTCAAATTTTGCAAATTTGAAGTACCCATAATGTGAAAATTTGATTTGTATACTCAGAAATGCACATGAAAAATCTGCCCCAGTGATCTACTTTGGAGGGTCATAATTCAAAGCTAGTTGATTTTCATGCAAAATCCTTTGGTGAGTGTATTCATTTGACATATGTGAACATGTATGTCTGATTTCAGCTTCCTGTGATGCGTTTTGACAGGGTTTTGAAGTGCAAAGCTGGAGGATTCTAGGACTGTTTTGCTATTTGCAAACTCTTAGTCCTGCGAAGTGGCCTCCAATTCAGATTGATATTTCATAGCTGGATAATCATCATGAAAAATGGATTGGTACTATGCATTCCCCTCATATTAATATGCTCCCTAGTCCATTTTCAGAGCCTCAGGATCTAATTTGATATTTTTACTAGGTCAAAAGCAAATGCAATTTGTTTTGTTTTTACATCTGCATTTTAAAAATGTTTCAAGGTGGTCAACTTTGATTCTCAATATCTTGTGAGGAATGTTGGTTGATTGAAATCCCTCTTGCACACATAATCAGTGGACCTAAATGATCTAATGTTTCCAGTGGTAGCTTCCCAAGAAGTGATTTGATATTTTTTCAGAGTGGTAACCGAGCCTTAATAGGTTTTGGACAGGTATAGTTGTAGAAAAGTATGAGTGAGCTACTTTGACATTGAATATCTTGTACCTTGAGATGAATTTTTCCAAGTTGTTTGTTGCACTGAATTCTTGGGTCAAATGTATGAATGCTTGTACAATTTCATAGTTCCAGGAGGATGTTTCACTAGTTTTCCTAGGCAATTCTAGAGGTTGCTGGTCTAGTTTTGATCACTGTGCAAATATGCTAGAAAGAAAATTTTAATGACAACCCACTTCAAATATTCATGCCAGATGCATTCAAAAGTGGCCTTAGATCAAGTCAGGATAAAAACTTATTTCAAAACAAAAAAAAAAATCAGTCGGGCCCACAAGGGAACCCGACATGTGCCACACAACTAGTTGAAGATGGTGTTTCACTTGAGTTCCCACATGATAGATTCATAACAATTTTTAATCTTGCTAGGTTGTTTGAATAGCTACAAGATATTTGGAAAGCATATGAATTATTACAATGGATGTTGTTCTTCTTCCATATTTTATTGACACTGTTCATAGAAGATGTGATGATGACTTTTGGTGAAGCAAATATTAGTAAACCATTTCAGGAGAAAGTGATAATAATAGGGATTGACAACATCTATCCAACTTGTTTGGAATAAATTTTGGCATTTTTTCTTCAAGGAACTTGTGTTATGGTCTTGATTAATGAATTGGAATTTACTGCCAAAGGATTCTTTGATGAATGGGGATTGGTAAGCCATCAGATAAATTCTTTTAATGATTTTGATTTGTGGGTTACAATAGGTGTTTGATAATGTTGGAGGGTTTGAAGTAGGGCCTAATCATAATCCAAGAAAAAAGGAGACCTGATAGGGTAGACTTGATATGGCCTATTTTTCTTCACAAAGGGCATACTTCAAGGAATGGAGCATTCAAATGGGTTGTAGAGGCAATAGCAAATGGAGATAATCGCATCCCATACAAGAACAATAAGTTGACCATGCTTCTCCAGGATTCTTTTGAGGATAAAAAGGCTAAGATTCTAATAATTCTTTGTGCAAGCACTAATCCAAAAGAAATTTACAAAACAATTGACACCTTGGAGTATGGATCCAAAGCCAAATGCATTGTTAAATTACCTAAATCTCTTGTCAAAGAGAAGGTCAAGGATACCGACCAAGTGGTTTTGTAGAAAAAAAATAATGTCATGCTTGACTTGACTAGAAGACTTCAAGCTAAGAATCACTTTAAAGATGAATTCAAAGAAAAGATTGAAAAATAATTGAATATAAAGAACCAACAAATCAATAATTTGAAAATAAGTGAGTTCATCACTATGGTGCAAAGTATAGAAGATGAGATTATATGCAAGATAAGTGAGCACTAGCATCATAAGGGGTTTTCAGTCAAATCAAATATGGCTCAAAATTCATATAGTTTGATGGTCAATTCCTCTATAATTCCAAATTATCTCACAACGAATGCTACTAGAATAGAGGATTCCTATTCTAATACTAGACCCTGTGGAGATCAACAAACATCTGAAAAGATTAGGCACAAGGAGGATATCACTTCAAGCTACAAAAGAAAGAGGATAACCTCGTTGAAATTGTTGCGGAATGCATTTTAAAGTGGATAAAATACATCAAATGTTTTTTGTGCAGCATGGGATTGAAACCAACAATTGACTCGAAGTAATAGAAATAATCAAAGTTGCGTGAAGTGAATCTGATGCAAATGATTTTTATGATGATTCTTCACTTGGAGATTGGACTCATTGTGCAATTCTGTGCAATGAGTGGAGGAACCCAAAAAATGTGGTAACGCCTCTTGAGAAGGCTTGAGAACTGTATAAAAAGTGTGGCGTAGATGACAGAAAATGTTTTATTACAAGTTGAGGGTGCCATCGCGTATTGCAAAGGGAGATCAAACAAAAAACCTGATGTAGGAAACACTTTGTTTAGTAATTTGTTGATGCCACCATGGTCAAAGGGGGAAGTAGCAAAGTGTGATGTGTAGAAAGATGCATGAGAAATTAGGGCAGAGGAGCTTGATCAATGGCAGGTAGAAAACAAGCAACGTGGATGCATTTGGACTCTAGTTCGCTAACCCCACATAGATGAAAGATGACGTCAGGACAGAGCTACGGGGTACGTGGGTGAGCTCCACGTGGATGAGGTGGGCCCCAAGAAATAAAAAAATAATTTAAATATGAGATGAAAGGTAAAAAGGGCATGGGAAAATGTTTTTAATAGCCCGACATAAAACATTCAAAGGCCTTTATTGTTTAAAGGTAAAGTTTTTAAATTTAAATGTTGCTCGATACAAATAATTAAAGACCTTCGCTAAAAAAAAATCAAAATTTTCCTATGATGGGCCGCTTAATTTAAAATGGTGAAGGTAGGGGTATGGGTAAAATATTTTACCTAGAGGAAAAATTTAAATGACTTCATCATAAAGGGGAAAATCTTTTAAATGAAATATGTAAAATTATTTGCACGGGCAAAATATTTTTATAACCCGATGAAACAAAGCAAAAGCTATAAGTTATGAAGTAAACATGTGAGTGGATAAATGGAAAAGGAAAAGTAAAAAGGGCTTTCACAGAAGAAACTAAGCATTTGTAGCCCAGATGAATGGAGAAAGAGGTAAATGGCATAAAGGTTTTACTGGAATGAACTAAAATGGGCAAGATAAAAAGAGGAATGAAAAGAAATTTCACGGGAAAGACAAAAACAGATCCAATTGCGGGTAAAACAGGGTGAAATGTGAAGTTTTTTCACAGGAAAGTGAATGACGACAAAACATAGGCGGGAGATAAGACAAAGTGCAAATTGGGTTTTTAACGGTGGAGATGCAGTTTTCTGATCAAAGGGGAGCAAAGCTTCCAGGTGTCAACTACGGATTGATTTTAGGGCTTCCTCTTCTTTTTCTGATTCTTTCTCATTTGTAGAGGTTCTGAACTTCTGGTTTAGGAAATAAAATTGAAAATGCTTAACTAGGAGCTGGAGTTTTATTTTACAGTGAATGAATTGCTACAACAATGTCAATTAGTTTGAGCAAAATAATGAAAATATTGCAGAAGTTGTCTCCATTTTGTATTCTCAAATTGCATATGAATTAAATATATCAAGGATATGTTGATTTTTCATTGCAATCTTTTTGCAGTTGTGTGATTTGTGTATGGGTTTCTTCAAGCAAAGAATTAAATTTCGTATATAGATTACTGTGGGTTTGAGGGAATGAAATGGATCTATAAGTATGATTATGCAGTAACATGAGAGGTTATGATAATGTAAGGCATTAATTTTAAATGGCCACTAGTTTGAGATAAGTTGTTGTTTAAATTTGCATTCATGATCTTAGATTTGACTCCATTCCTTAGGATTTGGCCTTGATCTATGATATTACCCAAATCTGGTTCAAAAACTTTTAAACCATTCAATTTTGTTTTTCATATTTTATGGGTTATTTGTATCTACCATGTTCTCCATGCTACTTAATGAAATTTTTCCAATATCTTAGCCAATGTTGAGTGATATTTCATGTTTCTTGGCATATTCTTGTGAGAGTGTTATCTATTAAACAATATCATGTTGAGTGTGTGTATGAATCTTTAGGTGTTGCTAAAAGGGTTACCCACTAGGTCCTATAGAGCTTGAAGTGTAGGGGAAATGTGTTCCAATCTCATTTCCTGTTTGTTGGCCAAATCCTACACTAGGTTTGAGCATGAAATGTGGATTACTTCTAGGATTTAGTGGATCTATTGATTTGGGAACCAACATAAACAAGATAGACGAGGCTATGTGATTGATTTCATTGCATGTTTCAGATAGTCTAGTGTTTCATTTTATCTTGCACCATTTTTAGGGGATGTGGGTGAAGTTTAGTGATCTTTTTGGCATCGTAAATGAGTTTCACACTCTACAAATTGAGGCATACTTGACATCACTTTACTTGATGCATTCCTTTCCATTGAGGACTTCTTGCAAAAAATTAAGTCCCTTCGATTGCTTCTATAGGGTTGTGGGAAGAACAAAACTAACAAGGAGTGCATTTTCTTGATATTTTCTAAGCTTTGAGGACCATTTCAAGTCTTATATTCCACATTTTACTCTGCCATGGATGCTTTGGGTGATGCTTTTACCATGCCAAGGTTTGAGGTTTTCTATGAGCATTTGAAATGAGAACAAACAAAGTTGGTTTAGTTGGATGCTCTAACATGTTCCAAAATCATACATTTTTCCCAGCCATCTAAGGGGAAATAAAAGAAGAAACAAAATCCTAAGAGAGATTCATTAGGTAGTGAGAATCTTTCAAAACCATCACCACATCCATATCAAAAATCACATTCTTCTCCTAAGCCTGATAAATCTTCTAAGTTTGGTGAGTCTTCCTCTAAGACAAAGAAGAAATTAGGTGAATCTTGTAGTTTTGTGGAAAGGAAGGACATCAAGTCACCATGTTTTGGAAGATACTAGAGGCTTTAGAGGAAGCCATGAAACATCATAACATCTTAGGTCCTCAATCTTCTTCCACACATACAAGGAAAGGTCATGCTCTTTCTGCATTAGCCTTACCTTCAACATCTACTTGGATACTTGATTTTGGTGCTTCTCACCACATGACACATACCCGATATTTTGTTACCACTCTTTCACATTGTGGCACTTCACAGATTGCAGTGGGTGACTCTACTCGGTTTTTAGTTTTGGGTTTAGGTTCTTTTCAGCTAGAAGGTGGTTTTCTTCATGATGTACTTGTTGAATCTTGACATTTCAACCAACCTTATCTCAGTTTATCAAAATTTTCATGATCTTCTAGCATTGGTAGAAAAAATCAATTTTCATCGTCTGATGTGGTTATTCAAGACCTCCATGATCCTGATATTGTTATGGCCATTGAGAGTTCCAATTCTACATCATGACTATACTAATTTGATGGATTAGAAAGCTTAGCTAGCTCCAATTCATCTCTCATAGCACATGTAGATTCAATGAGTAAGCTTTGGCATGAGCATTTTTTCCATGTCAATTATAGGTATCTCTAGAAGAAGAGTACACATGCATTTGTTTTTGGTCTCCATAAGATTTATTGTATTGATGGTGTTTATAGAGGATGTGTTCTTAGAAAACATCAGTGAGATTCCTTTCCTATGGGTAGAGCCACATGTGCTAAGGAACCCCTTGAGTTGGTTCATAGTGACCTCATATCATTTTTGACTCTTTTTTTAGGGGCCAAATATGTACTCACATTTATTGATGACTTCTCTATACGCACATGGGTGTACTTTCTTAATTACGAGAGTATGTCTTTTAACAAATTCAATTTCAGTGCATTCCCATATATGCCTTGAACCTGCCAAACCATGAAAACAACTAATTTTCAGAATCTATGCTACCTGGTGAAAATTCCCTTTATAGGCATGATCCTATCTCTATTTCATCCAATTTGGAAAATTTTCATGCTTAGATGCTTCACCGTCTGCAAGATTTGTAGCTTCACATTTTCCCTTTCATGATCCGCAAACTAAGTAAAAGTCTGACTTCCGTGTTGCTAGAAATTAAAAGTTTTCTGGGTTATTTTTCTGCGTGATTTGTTTATCTAGCTGTTCAAATTTCATGAAAATCAGAGTTTATATGTGAAAGTTATGAAGGTTTTCCGATTTTAGTCTAAGGTGTGTTTTCAAGGTTTCAAAGTTGAATCCCGTCAAAATATTTTTGGGATGGGTGAATAAATATGTCCTATGATGTGCTAGATATATGACATTATTAAATCTGTGGCTTTATGGGAGGCTCCAAGTCTTTTAAAGATGCCGATAGATATGTATTATTTCTTCTAAAATAAGGAGATTTTATTTATTTAATGTAAATCTTGAGGGGGTCCCATCAGTTTTCAAAGTTATGAATAGGCAACATTATGTGTCAGCATTTTATAAGTTTTTGAACCCTAAAAAGCTACGACTCTTTTAAGGTCGGATGGTTTGTAAGTTACCAAACTCCAAAGATGCCCGACTTAAGGTTATAAACTTGTGGTAATTCTCGACTTTCTTTGCAATCGGGCCTTTTACAAGTTACATAACTCCAAGAGAGCCTGACTTATGGTTATAAAGTTATGAGAATTCCCGACTTCCCGACATCGCCTCTCTCTCTCTCTGTAGCACGATGCAATGATACAGAATGGATTCGTTGAAACAATTTTGGAGACTTTCAGGCGAAATGCAATTGGTGAGTGCGAAAGTGAAATTCCAGAACCATTGTCAACATACACTTAGCCGACACAATTAAAGGAGCTTCTAAGTTAATAGAAGACATTCATTATAATGTAAGTTTTGTGGTGCCCTAACGGACGTGTATGCAGAAGTATATCCAAAGTTTATATGAAATGTTTCAAAGAAACCAGGTCTCATGGAATGCGATGATTGCACAATATGCACAGTATGGTTTATTGAAAAGGCTTCAGAAACCTCCCGATAGTCCACAATCCGTGCCAAAATTCTCCCAGTCCGAGTCAAAATGAAGCTTCTAAGAAAGACATAGATGTACATAAAGCCGCTATGAAATATTATCAAGTGGTGATGCAAGGAAACAATTTGAAAATAAGTTACAATGTTCGGTATGTTTAGTATTATATAAAGGAAATTCCAATGTGATTTGGGACTGTCAATTATCAAGATCATGCCTCATCTCACAAAGGTAAGAAAAATAGGTTGAGGAAATGTTGACAACCAACTCGGCTTCTAAAAACGATGCGGTTGGCATTACAATTAAATCATCAGATTCATAGTGTGGATTGAAGCAACCATTATAATCTGAAATTATATCTTTTTGGAGAGGCAATGTTGTATATAAGGATCAAGTTTTATGGTTTATTACATCTGCAGCATGTCGATACAAGCAAAAGGATTTCAGAATTGTAATGCATTCGACCAACAATATAAGGAAGACCGTTCGGTATAGAATTGATGGTTATTGAATCCTGCCACTAAGAATGAACACAATAGAGAGTCACATGTGCTAAACTTTTCCTTTCTATTTGGCATTACAGTCACACGAGAAGAAAATGTGTAATTTTCCAGTTGCAAATATTGAGAAGCAAGCAAACCTTGCTGCTTAAGGCTATCTTTAGGGATCGATATGCAAGGCATTGGAGATTTCAAATCGTTCTAACTATGATGAGTTCCTTTCAATCTGCTTCACCATCGTCAAAATTCCATGATTATGTTCCCGCTCCTTCATCATTTCTATCAGATAATGAACTACCACAAACATTAGCCAGTCATATCAATGCTATAAAAAGTCTCATGATAGTTCTGAAGTTGGTAAAAAAATAAAAAGACCAAACGATCACTGGGATTTTGATTGATAGATATTGAGAATTAGTCTCCTACTTATGAAATCTTAGAGAAAGATATTCACCAGATACATGAGGAGTGAGTGTTGGATTGTCTCTTAACACCTTACACATGAGGTTGAGTCAAGAGGTGTACGTACAACGTGACAATTTTTTGAGTATAAAGATGTCAAGTGTTCATCAATAATCAATCCCTGAGCAATGTGATGATTGGAGAAAACTATAATTGGCTGACCAATATAGAGAATATATGTCAAGACTATACAGTCATTAGTTGCTATTTGCTCATTCAGAGGTCATATCACAACAACTTATTGTTATAATTTTGTAATCTTATGTCAATGAAGGAAAGGTATTTCATTTTTAACCATTGGTAGATATTTTCTCTTAGTGGATGCAATTTACAAGGCAATTAGAGGAGCCACATTAAAAATTAATAAAATTGAAATACCAAAGTCACTATGTTCCAAAAGAAATATGAAGAGCCACCAAGAAACAATTACATCACTGGAAGAGAAAACGATCTTTAGCCTATTCTTTGTAATCAAGAATCAGTTACGGGAAGAAGAAAAGGAGAGATTTTCATCGCTTTCCAAGAAACAGTTACAAGGAGGAAAGATATAAAATTTCATTCTTGCCATTGTAAGGGGATCTTTTTCTGCTATTCTCGGAAGAGGGGAAGCAGGGACAGTGTTATTTTCTTTCACATAGTTTTATTTTGTAATCAGAGAGGCTTTGAACTCTTATTCATTTTGGAGAAATAAAGAAACTATTTTTTGGGTCTGTGTACTCATTAATTTTCTCTTTTGATTGCATATGTCTTTGTACCTTTGTAATCATTCTCCAAAGTTTTATCTATTGTAACAAACTGTGTATGTGATTGTTTATGAAGCTTTGAATTCAAAGCAACCCATCTGTTGAAGGGAATTTGTTGTCTTTTCTTTTCATTGTTTCTCATCTGCGGGTGTAGCATAGAAGAACTTTGTGTCATTTATCTACATCCATTTTCGTTTCAAGTTTAATCTTTCACATCTATTTCATGGCTATGGGTAGATGGTAGTTTTCCTTTTCTGCTTTCCGGTCAAAAGCATACCCTGTTTCCTAATTCATTGCAAACCATTCGAAGGTAGCTGTGCCTTGTAAAATAAGCAGAGAGCACTTGCAACTATCGAGTGACTCAACTGTTAGTGTTGTTTGTTCTTCTTTCTGGGCATTCTAAGTCATTTTCTTTCATTCATTTTCGAATGACAAACATGTTAACTAACAATACCAAATGCACATCTAAAATCCATGGAGATGAAAATTTGACCACTCATATTTGTTGGCTATTGTGAGGATGCTAATGCATAAAAATTCTTTTGATCTCAATTCTAGAGAGGTCTTGTTTCGACGACATGTCCAGTTTGATGAGCGTTTTCCTTCGATGGATTCTTTATCACCAACTTATCCCTCACTATCTACTCCTCCCACTTAATCTCTTGAGGATTCCTTATCTCTTGGCGACGACGACGACGACATTCTAGTTCCACACCATAACCTCTAGATACTTAGCCTTTACCCAAGTGGGCTTGCAATACTATTGATGTAGCTAGACCTTTGGTAGGTGATCCTTCAAATTCTCGTTGTACTCGTTCAAAAACGTTAGATGCTAGAATTTTGAATCATGCCATTTGAGATGCGACAGGTATTCCTAAGTGGGATAGGGCTATGAAGGAGAAGTATTCTTCAGTGATGAAGAATAATACTTGGGATTTTGTTCCTCTTCCTAAGGGAAGAAATTTGGTTCGGTGCAAGTGGGTGTACCATACCAAATATGTTGCAGATGGTTCCATTGATAAGTATAAGGCTCATCTTGTTGCAAAGGGGTTTTCTCAGGTTGAGGGCATTGAATATTCTGAGACCTTTTCTCATGTTGCCAAGATGGATTCTATTCGCCTTATACTTTCACTTGTAACCTCATAGGGATGGATAATTTACCAAATGGATGTGAAGAGTGCCTTCCTGTGTGGTGACCTTCATGAGGACATTTATAAGGATCAACCACATGGTTTTTTGTAGGATTATTCACTTTTTTGTAGGCTTCGATGTTCATTATATGGTCTCAAACAAGCCCCTCAAGCTTGGTATGAGAAGATGGACTCTTTTTTGCTTTCTTCTGGATTTAAACAATGTCATTCCTATCCCATAATGCACATTCAACATCAAGGGGTGATATTTTGATCCTTGTGCTATATGTAGATGATTTAATTCTTACAAATGGCTCATCCTCCATGATTCAGAGTGTTCAACAAGCTTTGATGGAGCAGTTTGAGATGACAAATATTAACCTTCTGCACTACTTTCTTGGTTTATAGGTTATTCAATATTCAAATGGTATTTCCATATTTTAGTATAATTATGCTCTTGATATGCTTTAAATATTTGGCATACTTGATTGCAAGCTTTCCCCCACACCATTTCAGTTAGGTGTTGTATTGTCTTCCACTTGTACTACTCCTTCAATAGATGCTACATTATACAAGTAGTTGGTTAGCATTTTGTTGTACCTAACATGTTCTCTGTCCTGATCTTTATTTTGTGGTTAGTCTTGTCTATTGCTTCTTACATGATCCACATGAGAGCCATTGGCAAACTAGCCATTTTTTAGGAAGACTTTATGTGTACAAATTAATGTTGTAGGATTGGGTACACATACTCTACTCTAACAATCAAAAAACACTTGGAATGATCACCTATGATCTTTAAAGGTTTGTAATGTTGAGATTTTAATTGTCTTTTGTCATTATTACATTCCTTTAGATCTAATTTGAGGTGTAACACTTAATATTGAATAATATTTGTATTTTGTATTATTTCCTATTAATTTTAATCCTATATCTTGATGCTCATATATTTAACATCAATTATTGTTATGCTCTACAAACTAACGTATATTTAAAGGTTCATTTTTATACTTATTTATCTACACACCATGAATTCATGCTATTTTTTAAATGTTGTATCATTTTATGATTTCATGGAGTTGAGTCATGAGAAGAATCTATCATTTTATAGATATGTGCATCTGTGAAGTTCTGATGATTCACGAAATATTTTGTGCAAATTTGTGACCAACATATAATATGAAACTTTTCAAGAGTGCTACCATTTTTGTAAGGTGAAAAAAAATCTTGGAGCATCCAAGGTTGTGTATGAATCTTTGTTTCCTTTGATCCATTCTAAAAAAAATTCAATATATCATTTCGTACGACAGTTATATGTCTCTCTTTAGATAGTTTTATTCGTGTATGATGCAAATTCATTCCACAGAGTTTGGTGTTAAACATAGAGAACCATTGTCTCATGTAACAAGTATTTTCACTGTCTTTAGAGGAATTCTTTGGCAAGCCAAGTCATAAAATAATCGAGCAATGTATGTCATAGAATCATTTGTAAGATTGGAGTACATCTACAATATTGCATACAATTTCTTTATTTATAGTGTAACGTGTAGATTCATTTAACATAAATATTGGGGAGCATTCTAGTGAACCTTAGTTTCCCATTGAATCGGTTTAATACTATGTGTATTGTAGTTGATTACACACTTCTTTAAATTCAAGTACAATCTCTTTGTAAAATAAGGTCACGATGCTATGAAGTTCCTGCCAAATGTTGATAGGTTGGTTTTGTTCTTTGATCTATAAAAAAATTGAGAGCAACATTGGTTCAATAAAACTAGGGTCATGCATGGAACCATTGACCATTTTTTAAATTTTGTATCTATGATGTTGTTATCTTTACCACCAATGCCCCAACTAGTGGCTATAAACTTGGAGGGGGTGCTACAATAGGCTATCAAATAAGAAGGTATGTCAAACGAGGTCCTAACCTTGACCCTTCAACTGTTGTGTCCCCCTTAATTACTATACATTTTACTTCGTTATTGGGAATGGCCCAACTTCTTGATTAGTTACTAGGTTTGGTGAATCAATTAGTTCCAAAAATTACTTACATTTCAAATATGTGTGTGGAATTTTAACAAGAAGAAAAAAGTACTTACATTTCATGTATATGGTCTTTAACAAGAAGAACAAGGAACTTACATTTCATGTATATGGTCTTTAACAAGAAGAACAAAGTACTTGCATTTCATGTATATGGTCTTTAACAAGAACAAAGTATTGATTGTGATAACAACCATTGCTTATAGAAAATGCAAATTTGTGTTATGACAAAAACATTCTCTACTATAACAAATGTTATGATCTTCTATTATATATATTATTCTATTATATAATTATTTAAATTTAGAGTTAAAACTTATATAAAATATAATTTTAATTTATTTATATTATTTTAAAATTTAAAATAATTATAAAATAACAATAAATGTTTCAAATAATTACGCTGAGAGGTGTACCCTACAGTGACATTACGGGGTGGAATAGATGCGTGTAAATAAAAAATGTTAACTTTTTCAATTAAATGGGTGACACATTAAATAAGGAGTAATAAAAAAGTGTCGACAAATAAAACTATATTGCTTGTACACTTGAAATAATTTATTACTAGGGATTAATTAATGTAAAACTATATTGCTTGTACACTGGAAATAATTTATTACTAGGGATTAATTAAAAGACATTTGAATCAATACATCACTTCGCAAATTATAAAATAGCAATAAATTGAAGTAGCAAATAAAGAAAGTGCAACGAACAAGAAAGTGCAGCGAAGGGAATAAATCAAAGTGAAAAATAATCCAAGTCATTTCAACAATTATTATTATTTTTTTCCACAATAATTGTAAATCTTAGTAATTAATTATTTTTAAAAGTGTAGTGAATAAATCAAAGTTATAATTAATTATTTTCAAAAATGTAGCCAATATATCAAAGTTATAAAAATCCAAGTCATTTTAAGATTCTTTTTTCCAAAACAATTATACATCATAGTAGTTAATTATTTTGGAAAGTACAACAAATAAATTAAAGTTGAAAAAATCCAAGTTAGTATGTTTACATATATATTTTTCTTTATTTTTTAAAATCAAATTTAATATTTGTAATTATATTATATATTTCTCAAATATAAAATATTTTTAATGTCTTTAGTAAATGATTAGATTTATCTTTGTATATTTACTTTCTTTCAAATAGTAAAAACTGGGTTTTTTTGGATTTCACTTTTCATATATTTACTTTCTTTCAAATAGTAAAAAATTAGTTTGTTATAATGGTTTCACTTTTCATATATTCTCTTTTACAAATAGTAAAAAAATAGTTTTTTTAGGGATTTCACTTTCTATGCAAATTAAAAATAACTAAGCACATCTAATAAATAATAAAATCTAGGGTTTATAAAAAAAATTATTACCTTTATTTTTTTAGATTCTAAAATTAAATTAAGTATTTTAAATTTATAATGATTTAATTATTCTAGAGTTATATAATTTTTATGATAATAATATATTAAAAACAATTAATAATAATATTTTTATCAATAGTTATTAAAATTGAAAACTATTGATGATCAATATATAATATTTATTTATAATAATTTATATTATATTATATGTATTATTAACGTATATTGGATTGAGAGAGTATTCATTGTTTTGTATGATAAATATATTAAATTTCAAACACATCTTATAATTGATTACAAATGTGCGCCACAACCATTACATCTAGATGGATCAAAATTATTTGAAGACCCAACTACAGGTGATAAAATATATGAACCTGCAAGAAATGATGATCAGGTGAATACACATAATCGTAACATACTTCAGTTATGGAGAGAAAATTTAGATTGGCAACCAGTTCTTTCAAGACGTGTTGTAATGAATTATATTGCAAAGTATGAAGCAAAAGCTGAAAAGAGTTCAGAAACGTATCACCAAATGTTAATGCGACTTGTAAATATTGAAAACCTAGATGAAGTAGCATCAAGAGCATACAAAAGACTTCTAATAGAAACTCTCATTGAAAGAGACATTGGAGCACAAGAAATATGCCATATGTTGTTGGAGTTGCCATTGGTAGAAAGTAGCAGAGTATTTGTCTCATTAAATGTTGCAAGAGAGGTGTTTAAGCCAGTGACAAAAAATGAAGAATATTAAGGTGAAAGCCATCTAAAACATTTTATCTCGAGGCGCCTATAGTTTAATTATTTTTAAGAATAGATAGGCACCTTGAGACTGAAATATCTCCTTGTATTTTCGATAGATATATTTACGACATCTAAGCTAGTAACATCCACAATGCGGTATGTAAAATTTTACTTTAGCATCTTTTTATTGTGTAATGTATTTAATTATATTATAATCCTAGTCTTAATTAATAATTATTCTAAACTTTTAATTAAATAATTATTAAATAAGGTTATTATAATTGTTATCACTTAGGATTGCACCCTAGTTGAGTTGCACTCAACCATCTTGTGTAACATGGAAACATCCTCAAGCTGTGGGTTGCTTACAACGAGGATGAATCTCCAGAGTGGGTTGGTTCCCTTTGAAAGAGGCTCGTATGTTAATCCTAGCCTGTTAGCTAGACTCTTAGGCATTATAGAACTACTTACACCTAAATCAATCATGCAATTGTGCACTTAGTTGTCACCAATGATCAAACTTACATAAAATGGAGGTGGTTTTACCTCTTGGGTTGGTTTCTCAATCTTGCCTTCAAGGTTGTTTACAAGCACAACTTTGGGTTGATCTTTGCTAGATACATCATAAATGGAAATCTTAGCCAAAGCTTATTGCAATAAATCTTTTTTTCCCAAGAATGTGCAATGCTTCCAACATAGACAAATTAATAGTAGCCTTCTTCATATGATCCACAATATTGAATGAAGGAGCACTAACCTTTTGTTGTCCCTTAGAAACAAAAACTTCATTCTGAGCTTGTAATGATTGTGATTGAACTTTAGGCTGGTCTTTACCTAGTACAACTTGACCCCTTGGAAAAATATGAATGTTCTGAGTGTTTGAAGGCTTAGTTTGAACTATAGGAATCTAAATTTTTCCCTTTTATGCCTGTTGTCAGTCCTTTTCTGCTTGTTGCCCTTTAGAAACAATCTATTGTTCTAGATCAATAGCCACTTTTTTTGATATAATGTTGGCTACAATGGATGTATCTAACCGATTTTGTCCTTGGGGATTATTTACTCCACAAAACTTAGTGCCTTGCCAATTCATTAAGGCAACATCAGGATTACCTTGTTGAACTTGTGCACCTTGCCATTCATGACTTTCTTTTTCCACATTTCTTGAGCCAACATAACTATTCAGAACCATTAAGGCCTGATTCAACACTCCATTCATGCATGTAGCTTGGTTGTGAGGCTCATTACATGAAAAACACCAATCATAATCATGTGTCATATTCAATTATGTAGGCATGAGCTCCTTCGAAGAGCTAGCAACATTAGGATTATAAGGCTAAAAAGGTCTAGAATTATATTTCTTCTTTGTCCTTGGAAATCAGTCTGGTAAAGGGGTCTATTCGCTTGGTATGGGGGCTGGTAAGGTCTAGATTCTTGACCAACCTATTTCTTGAGATTGACAAACTCATTATTAACAATTTTACTAAAGGTTTGAAGCATGCCTTTTAACTCTTGAATTTCTTGAGATGGTCTTGGGACAACAACTTCTTGGGTTGTAGCTTGATAACCTATTGTAGGAACAGGTGGAACAACAACTAAAGGGGGTAATGACATAGGTATAGGTGGCTACACCTCAAAAAAAATTGGCATAAAAGGCCTTGGGGCTATTCTACCAACTTGTATGACGCAGTTTTATGCTCTAATAGCTATGTCATAAGCATTAGGACGTGTAAATCCTCCCATCGACTGAATCATCACAAATATCTCACTATTTACAGCTTTAAAGAAAAAAATAAATGCACGTTGAGGTGACAAATTTACCGTCATTAGAATCCTATCCCAAGTCTTCTAAAAATGATAATTAAAATCCAACATGTGCTCATGTGGAGCTCTCTTAATGGTACTTAATTGTTCCACAAAGACAAATGATCTGATTTGTCTTTAAATTGTCTGTGCAAGCCATCACTCAACTAATCCCATGTTGCAATCGAATTCGTTGGAAGACCTCTAAACCATTGCAAATATTTTCCCTTCAGTGAGACAACCAATAGTCTAAGTGCTACATTCTCTTTAATGATATTATGAATCGATCACAACGTTGACACATCTCGAATGTGCTCAATAGGGGTGGTCTAATCTTCTCCGGTGAAATGTGGTATACTTTTGAGGGCTACAACAGGAATGTCATCATGTTGAGCAATGTCTAATGGGTTGCCCCCATTAAAAGGTGCAAAAGAAAAATTCCTTGCCATCACTAGTGCTTGTACTACTAGTATTGAATTTCTCTGCATTGGATTTGTAGGGCTAAGGTTTGGAGGTGTAGATCTTGATCTCCTCGGTGGGCTAAGACCTTTTCTTGTTGTCCCACCCTTTCTTTTTGGTGGTGATAGATTCAAACATTTAAAAGGAGAAGAGATTACCCTAGTTTGCACTCTTCTAATAAGCTATTTACATTAGATCTGCTTGTAAAACCAAAGATTGGATTCACTAGGTATAAATTTATAACCTTAGGAGGCCAAAAACACTATTGCATGTACTAGAACAACAACTTGAAACTTAAAATATTTCTCTGAAATGAGCTTCAGAGTCCCATTGGGCGTTCCAAAAACTGTTATCAATGAGGATTGCACCCTAGTTGAGTTGCACTCAACTATCCTATGTAACATGGAAACATTCTCAAGTTGTGGGTGATTTATACTGAGAATTAATTTCTAGAGAGGGTTGGTTCCCTTTGTAGATCACCTAAAACTACTAACTTTTCTGAGAAAACGTATAGAAGGATACTGAAATGGAAATCCTAAAACTTAAAGGGTGATGCACCAATTTTTTTTAAACTTATTCACAAATTCAACTCACAATCAGCTCTGAAAAATTTACTCTCACAATTTCATGTGAAACATGCAATACAAAAGTGATTTTTATGTTGTGTCTAATTTCAAACCTTCATACAAATCACTTTTGTATTGCATGTTTCACATGAAATTGTGAGAGTAAATATTTTGAGAGCTGATTGTGAGTTGAATTAGTGAATAAGTTTAAAAGTTTTTGGTGCATCACCCTTTAACTTTTAGGATTTCTATTTCAGTATCCTTCTCTCCCTTTTCTCAAAAAAGTTAGTAGTTTTAGGTTATCTACTAGGGGAACCAACCCTCTCTAGAGATTCATTCTCGCTATAAGTCACCCACAACCTGAGAATGTTTCCATGATACATGGGATAGTTGAGTGTAACTCAACTAGGGTGCAATCCTTGTTGATAACACTAATCTAAATAATTAATGATGATCCTAGTTTTATAGTTATTGTAATATGCGTAAAAATGCTATGGCCTAGATTCTAATGAAAACCACAAAACTACTAAGCCAGAACCCAATCCAAAACAAGAGAAAACAATCAAAACATAAGGAAAATGAAAGAATCAAATGAAAGCACTCCCCATGTTTGAACTTGAATCACTTTCCTTATCTCTCCTCATTCTTATTTTGAAAATATGCCCTCAAATTTGTAGTTGAAATGTGCTAATACCTACAAATTGTAAGCAAGAAAGTTGGAGATAAGTGGTTGTTAAGGAAAAAATGGAGGAGAAAGGCTTCTTTTATAGACAACCATTCGAACGGATGGTCGAGATTGATCTTCTAGAAATATTCAAGGATTGATGGATGAGGTTGCATGCAACACAGGAAAGGGGAGGTTACAAAACAAATGGTCAAGATTGAGAAGAGACTAGAGTTAATCGAGGGCTGAGATTCAAAAATGAGATAGTGGAGTGAGAATATGGAAGAATTAAAAATTAAAATCATTCAATTGATGAGAAGGAATCTTTGGACAAGAGGAGGCATAAATAATTTTGCCAAATCATTTATTTGAGGAAAAAGGCAAGTGGGCATTTAATTAAAACAATTTATAAAATCATTTTAATTAAATAAGAGGAAAAGAGAAAAGAGCATTAAATAATTAATCTGGATTAATTATTTAATAAAGGAGAGGGTTGGGAGATAATTAAATAATTTTGATAGTTATTTAACTATAGAATAATTTAAAAGATTAATGAATAGTTAAATCATTAATAATAACTATTTAACTATAAACAAATGACAATAAGCAAATAATTAAATAAATAGTAATTTATTTAATTATTGAAGAAAGGGGGAGATTAGTGATGCAATTAATTTTATTTAATCGATCAAGATAAAATAAATGTTAGGAAGTGAATTAATTAAATAATTTAAGAATTATTTAATTAATAGAGGAATATGATCAAGAATAATTAAATAATTAAAATTATTTAATTATGCGAAGACGAAGACCGAGAAAATTTATGCTCACAGACTTAGGAAATTTTTCAGTGTCTAAATTTTTTACCTTTTTGACATAATGCAGTTCATCACGTTGTGTCAAAGAAATTCAGTCAAAAGATGCTCCAGTGAAAGCAGGGTACAGGTATGCCCTCTTGGGAAAATTTTACAAATTTTCAAAAAAATTCAAAAATTTGGAAAATTGTCTTAATAAGATATTTTGATTGCCAGGAATCCAACAATGAAGGAGAAATTGATTTTCAAGGTCACTAAGGGTGTCAAATTCAAGTTCAAAGTCAACAAAAAGTGCACCCAATAGACAAGGTATGAGAAAACCCTAATTTTCAACCTATAAATAGAAAGTTGATTGAATAAAAAGGTCATTTGTGCATTCCCAATTTAGAAAACCTTGGAGCTCTAAGTGTTTTGGTTGAGAAGATGTCACCTATTCTAGATGCTGCCCATAGAGGATACCATATCCGCACCTACCGCTAACCCAAGGGAGTGCCCACCCCAGTGAGTACTACAAACCCGCCTTTTAATTTTTTTGATTTTCGCACATTTAGGTAGGAAAATAATTTAGCAAGCAATTGTGTTGCACAAGATGTGATGCAATTTCTTATGCTAGCGATGCAAATGAGAAGCGATTCATCGCAATTGTCTCGCCACGACTCAATTGCTTAGGGATAGGGCAAGGACGAATGCATCGTGATGCATCAAATGGTGTGACGCAACTGGGTTTCTGAGTTGCATATGCATCTGAGAATGATGCAATCGATATTTGTGACACAAGTGTTGTAAAAAATGATGCATTTGACAAGTGAGCGATGCAATTGCAGTTGTGAGCCGGTGGAAAATGTGTGTGATGCATTTGACAAAATAGCAACACAATTGTCTGGTTAAAAGTTTACCCCAGTTTAGGATATTTTGACTTGGTAAACTTAGGTCCAATAGGTCAACTGAAGGTCTTATATTGACATGATGGATTTCTTGATAATTTTAGGAGTGTCTATCTCCTATCTATACATGGGAGTCGTAACCAAAGGTTTTTTTACTGCGGGACCAATTAGATGATGTGGAGAAATAGGTGTTGCTAGATCTTGGTTTATTTTATGTCACCTATATGCCCATTATTAGGGAAAATAGGGGAATGCTAACAGTTTTGGTGGAGCAATGGTACTTTGAGACTAAAAACTTCCATTTTTTGATGGGGGAGGTGACAGTCACCCTCGAGGATGTCTACAGGATATTACA
This sequence comes from Sequoia sempervirens, assembly GCA_007258455.2. Lineage (NCBI taxonomy): Eukaryota > Viridiplantae > Streptophyta > Pinopsida > Cupressales > Cupressaceae > Sequoia > Sequoia sempervirens. The sequence continues at coordinate 424,302,763 of VDFB02086081.1, forward strand.
GCTTCCGATTTATGACGAGCAGGTACACTATGACCCTACTCAAGGATCGCAGGCACTCTATGAGTATTATGACTGTGATGATGATGTAGAGCTCAGGATCTAGGGATATGAGACCAGATGGGAGTCCCTAGCAGAGAGGTATGACAGGTATGACTATGTTTTGTGCACATTGATAGCAGGCGTGATGATTCTTGATCATCGAGGTTAGGTTTCCCGATAGGTTGGGGAGAGATGCTCAGGGAAATGGTTCAGGATGGTTCAGTGTACACATGGGGACCATGCTTATTAGGTATGCTTTATTTCTAGTTACATGATATTATCTATAGAGGGGGAAAATCTTGAGCTATGGGGTCACATTGCTAATGATATGGGCCTGGGAGCATATAGCTTTGTTCCGTCCATCGGTGGTTTGTAAGTTGGGTGCAGGTGCTCCATATGTGTATCTATATCAGGGAGCACTATCACAAACACATGTGGATGATGTAGGTTACCGAAGGCATGGAATGGACACATTGGTTAGCTTCATCTGGAGACCATACAAAGCCTGTGATTTGTGGATCGGTGAGGATGATCACTTGCCATGGTGTTGACAGCCGAGATATCTTATCGGGTAGACAGTGCAAAGCCAACACATTATAGAGATGTATCTTCCAGAGCAATTCAAATGACAATTCAGGGAGAGACAAGATGTTCATGTGGGTACAACTAAGTTTGCACGGTCCTCCTGAGAGGTTCATCCATGGGGGCCACAGATTGTTGTCACCATAGCTGAGTAGGAGATTGATTCCCTGCAACCATTAGATAGGGGGTGGAGAGGAGACGATGTAGATGTAGGGACCACAACAAAGTATGATTCTTAGTGGTTGATCCATCAACCACTACCACTTACAGATCCACAACAGCCAGCACTTGTAGAGCGTAGAGGTAGGGGCCTAAGAGGCTAGAGAGGAGACAAGGGACAGAGGGGTGAAGGGAGAGGAGATGGAGGACAAGGATATGGAGGAGGATGGGGAGATGATGGAGGACAAGGAAATGATGGGGGAGATTGACAGGGAGGACAAGGAGGAGACCAACGGAGGAGGAGGAGGGGAAGAGGAAGATGGGAGGTGGGACAGTTAGCCGGAGGTGAGGATAGCAGCAAAGGTGGCAGTAGGAGAGGGTCATGCTGAGATGTCCACTCTAGAGGTAGAGGCCATGGAGGTCGAGGAGCATGGAGAGGAGGTCGAGATGGACGAGGTTGAGAGAGTCCTCTGAGAGAGGATTATCCTAGGGATGGTCAAGGATGAGGGACTAGAGGAGGGTCAAGATGGATTAGAAGAGGGCAACTTAGAGCAGAGGATAGCCACCCTACAGGCTCATGTATAGGCCTTGGAGGTAGAGGTTAGGACGGTGTCAACGAAGAGAGATGACCTTAAGGCCAAGAGGGATGCCTTATAGACTGAGAGGGACCTAGATGTCATCACCCGACAACAAATAGATCAACGTATGCTAGAGTTTACAACTACGTGAAGTGGATTTGTGGTCAATGTCACGCAGGAGTATGCCAGGGTCAGCAGAGGTATGCAGTATTACAAGGATTTATACGAGAGAGTGATACCACCAGAGAGGAGGGAGCCCACATTTTTAGAGATGGAGAGTGGTTCACAGGGAAGGACCCATGGTAGGACACATAGCAGAAACTCTCAGAGCATATCAGAGGGTGAGACATCAGATGCGAGATGGGCCTCACCTTATGATAGGCCATCCACCTTAGAGCACAGGGCTAGAGATTCACCATGTCGGGAGGACATGGATGCCCCAAGGATAGGGGATCAGGGCAATTCAAGATAGAGCATTTTTGACATTATGTTATATGGACACTATGTTTTTTATTATTAAACCCGTGAGCTCCATTTTTTATGATCATGACACATCTTGACATTGTACCCATGACACATATTTTGAGTGATATATGATATGATTTTTGGTGACAGTTTATGATATGCATTGTTATGTGACTATGCTTTTATGTTTATAATGATGTTATGTATTTAATGTGCCTTGTGATCATGCATTATGATTATGTTATGAATGTTTATGCCTTTATGATATGTATTGATTTTGGATGCAGTATGGATGACCTAATTTGATAAATGAATGTGATATGTAAATGCAATTAATGTTAATGTAATGAGATGTCTATATGATGATGCAAAGTATGATGAATGAGAAAGTTTAATATAAATGCAAAATGTTATATAATATGATATGCCATTATGTTATTAATGTGATGCAATGCATATGAAATGTAATGCAATGTGATGTGAAATGTAATGCTATATAATGTGATGGATGGAAATGAACTATGATCATAATGCAAAATGTAATGCAATGAAATGTTGATGTTATATGGATGGTTTCTATGTTTTTTGTATTTCTCATGCAAATGTATGTGGCTTAATATGATAATAATTTCTATGATGATAATGCTTTCTATGAGATTTCCTAACATGCTCATGTATGCAAGATATTTTTGTGTGTCACAGGACTTTGTCAAGATGCAAACAGAAGAAATGTTAGCACATGAGAGATGGATGTTAGCGTGGAGAAGGACAAGGGAAGATGGAATGTTATATGGGAAATGGAAAGGGACCAACTTTCATGCTTTTATATTTATCATCATCAGGTGTCAAAATTGTCGCAAATGGAGCACAAACACCATGGTATGACAGACCAAGGTGTGCAAGGTGACCATTTATGAGAGACAAGTAGTCAAAAGACAAAGCCAAAAGACAAGGAATGCCTCAACTCATACTAAGGACCCAATTAATCCAGTCTTTTTTCCAAGAAAAACCAAAAAAAACAAGCAAAGAAATGAGGTCATGATCCATCATCGCCTCTCTAAATTCCTCAATAGGACATCCTCGAGGTAACTAGCAACATGATCCAGGACTAATCAAAAAGAGAAGACAAACCCAAACCAACAAAGTGTTTTCTAGAGAGATTATGTTTTCCAATAATGTTGATAAGATTTCTTGATATGATTAATTAGGTTTGACCAAGATGACCAAATTTGATTGATTGGTTGATGAGGATTGATTGATAGGTTGACAAGGTTGATTAATTGATTTGTTTGATTATGCCTAGTTTCAGGAAAGACACATCCTGTATAAGGCAAGATTAGTTGACCAAAATGATAGGATTGATTGATTTGATAATGTGTGATTGATATGATTGACTGATGTGAAGACACCTAGTTTCGGGAAAGACATATCCTGTTTAAGGAAAGAAACACATCTGATAATGTTGACCAAGTGACAATTGTTGACAAAGCACCTAACTGCAAGAAAGACATATCTTGCTTAAGGTGAATGATCGGATTGACGAAAGACAAAGTCTAATCTCAGGAAGGACACATCTTGATAGAAGAAAAAATATAGGACTGAATGAGACAAACGGCATAATGCCCCATTATGAAACAAGATCAATGACCTAATCAAGTGATTGACGATAAAATGATTGACCGATTGAAGATGAAATATTTTTTGGTTATGTTTGCCTATTGGTTCATGATTTGGTTTGAATGATGATTGCTTGTGGACCAAGAAGATGACTAGACTCAAAAAACCCTAAAGGACTGACCTAGGGCCTCGGGGACTCATCGATTGGTGGCCTTGCCTACGTTATACACGTAGAGACCTCGTAGTTCAACATGACTTACCTTTTTTTTATTTGAAAAAAGACCGAGTCATGATTTTATTTGGAAAAACCTAAAGGACTAACCTAATATCTCATGGGCTCATCTAAGATGAGCCTTGCCTACATAGAAAAAGCGTAGAGACAACATAGTTTGATCTTACTATCACAAACTGACTCAGACTTTGACGTTGTTTTTGCAAGTTTGATGGTTTCTAATTTTTTTTGGATTTTGATGTTTTATGATTTTTTTGGATTTTGATGTTTTATGATTTTTTTTGGATTTTGATGTTTTATGATTTTTTTGGATTTTGATGTTTTACGATTTTTTTGGATTTTGATGTTTTATGATTTTTTTGGATTTTTGATGTATTATGATTTTTTTTTTGGATTTTTGATGTTTTAAAAGGTTGATACCATGTGTTATTTCTCATGAAGACGTAAGTCAAGGAATTTCCCCTAGTCAGGTATGGGATCAATTTATTATGTGTGAAGGGATCAATGGATGCAAAGGATGGTCATGAAAATGAAGGAGACTAAATGTCAATGGTTCTTAGGCCACAAGAAGGATAACAAAGCTTTATTATGGATGAAGGATATGTGTGAATGGATGAGCGAAGGATGGAAGACCAAGTAGAGTGATAGTGGATGGAAGATCATAGACTGACTACACATGGCGCTTGTTTGCCAAATTTTCACCATGGTACTTATCCAAAGCCCCACCAAAGTGGTTTCCACTATTGGATGAAGATTTTCTCTTTACTATTTTCTTTTTTCTTTTTTCTTTTTTTTGTCACCAAGACACTTGTTTTCCAGGTTTTCATTAGGGTGACTATTTTTTTGATTTTTTGATTTTTTGATTTTTTGTATTTTTGAACTTTTTAAAGGGATACTCTGATAATTAAGTGTAGTACATGTGAAGGTGCATTTCGTTGATGGGTTCAAGCAATGGTTCACCTTCATGAGTAGAGAGATGATAAGCACCAGATCCATATGTTGTTGTGATGATATAAGGCCCCAACCAATTAGGTTCAAACTTTCCGGGCTTTTCTCGATCTGCTTGATTCTTCAGATTTTCTTAAAGGGCTAAGTCACCAATGTCAAAATGTCTAGGTCAGACCTTCTTATTATAACTGAATCAAAGTTGACTCTAATATGCTTACAAATGTGTCAAAGCATTCTGTCTCTTTTCATCCAATAATTGTAGCTCATGTAGATGGGATACATGGTATTCTTCTTGATTAATTAGTCCTTGCATAGATACTCGTAGGGATGTTAACTCGACCTCAATAGGAAGTATGTCTTTAGACCTGAAGACAAGGGAATATGGAGTGGCTCATGTAGGGGTGCGAACATTGGTACAATAGGCCCATAAAGCAGGATTGAGTTAGAGGTGCTAGTCACGGCCAACATCATTGAAAGTCTTCTTTAATATTTTTAGGATAGTCTTATTAGATGCCTCAACTTGGCCATTACCCTGGGGGTAATACGAGGTAGCAAAGTGGTGTTAGATATGAATTTTTTCACAAAGTTCATAGACATCTTGATTCTTGAAAGGTCGACCATTGTCTATAATGATGGAATGTGGGATACCATAGTAGCATTTAATGTAATTCAAGATGAACTTGGCTATTTGCTTTCCAGTAATGTAGGTCATTGGGATGGATTTGATCCATTTCGTAAAGTATTTAGTAGCAACAAAGACAAAATTATGTCCATTAGAAGAATTGGGATGGATCTTTCCTATGAGGTAAAGTCCCCATTGAGAAAATGGCCATCGCGATGTAAGCGGTTGTAGTTCCTGAGCTGGTGCATGTATGATATCTCCATGAATCTAACATTGGTGACATTTCTTCACAAAGTGATAGGCATCACATTCCATTGTAGGTCAAGAATATATTGTCCTCATGAGCTTTTTAGCTAGGGTTGGGCCACCAAAGTGAGCTCCACATATACCGTGATGTAGCTCTTGTATGGCCACTTTTGGACTGCGATGGTAAAGGGTATCCCTGATGATGACCTACTTAGAGGCTTGTTAGATAAAGGTTTTATGTTGGTTGAGGGACAAGTCAGGAGGGATAATTTGGTCATGCAAGTAACTATAAATGTCTTTGTACTAGGGAGATTCAAGACTAACAAGTTCACACACAAGTTCAGTTTCAGAGACATTGAATGCAGGGATCAACAGTTGTTCTACCAAAAACACATATTGCAATGCATTGTTAGGAATTTCCAAGAGAGATCCAATTGTAGCCATTGCATCAGTTTCTTTGTTCTAGATTCTCGGTATCTTCCCAAAGGTAATAGAATCAAAGTACAGTTGAAAACTATCCACCATGCACTTGTAGGGCATCAATTTTTCATCCTTGGTGTCATAATCATCATTAACTTGGTTAATCACTAATTGAGAATCACCATAGACTTGAAGATCCTTGATTTTCCACTTTATTACCATTCGGAGTCCTATCAATAATGCATCGTACTTTGTTATGTTATTAGTGCATAGAAATGCTATTTGAAATTACTTGGGAATGGAATCTCCTTGAGGTGTGATGAACATAATATCGACTCTTGAACCATGACTTATGTAGGATCCATCGAAGTAGAGTTTCCATGTTGTCGGTGTGTCTATGACAAAGATTGATTCATTTGGGAAATTGGATATCAAAGGATGATCTACCTTTACTAGTGCATCTGCGAGTTGACCATCTATCACTTGTCCTTTTATTACTTTTCAGTCAATGTACTCAATTTCATACTCACTTAGGATCATAACCTACTTAGCCAGTCTTCCTGTCAAAGTTGCTTTGCTAAGAGGATATTTCAAAGGATCAATTTCAGTAATTAGTTTTGTATTGTGATTCAACATGTAATGTCTCAATTTTTGTGCTACAAATACAACTGCTAGACATGCTCATTCAATAGGGCTATAATTAAACTCATCCGACTAAGGTGTGACTGATATAATAAATTGATAATTCTTTGCCATCATTATCTTTTTGTGCTAACAATGCCCCCAGTGTTGATGTAGTTGTTGTTACATATAATATCAAATGTCTTCCATCGATTGGAGGCATAAGAATTGGTGGAGTTAATAGATAATTCTTGATCTGATCAAATGCTTCTTGACACTTCTCTGTCCAATTGAAGGGAATTCCTTTTCCTAACAGATGTTGAAATGGATGGATTTTGTTTGCTAGCTAAGCAATGAACCTATGGATCGATTGTAATCTTCCTTGTAATGCACTTGACTGACTGATGTTGGTAGGCGGTGGCATGTCTAAGATAGATTTTACTTTGGTTGGATCAACTTCTATTCCTTTGCGAAAGACAATATATCCTAGTCTAAGTTTTCCAAATTGGACCTCAAAAACACATTTCTTTGGATTTAGCCTGAGTTCAAGTCGGGTGAAAATCTTATCCAAGACTACTAGATGACCACTTCATTCTAGAGATTTTGAGAGAAGGTCATCAACATAATCTTCCATAAGTATGTGCATATAATCGTGAAAAATAGTAGTCATGGCTCTCTGGTATGTAGCTCCTACATTTTTAAGCCCAAATGGCATGACATTCCAACAGAAAGTTCCCCAAGCACATGTGAAAGTTGTCAGGTTGATCTTTAGGAGCAATTATTATCTGATTATAACCTAAGAATCCATCCATCAGTGATAGCATTTCATATCCAACAGTAAGGTCTACTATGATGTCAATGTTTGGAAAAGGAAAATCATCTTTAGGACAAGCTTTGTTGAGATCTCTAAAATCTATGCATACTCTAATTTGACCATTTGGTTTGGTGACAAGAACAAGTTTTGATATCCAATTTGTGGAATCAATAGAGCGGGTGAACCCAACATCCAAGAGTTTCTTTAATTCTACCTTCACCAAGAGTGCGATTTGCGGGTGCATTTTTCTTAGCTTTTGTTTATATGGATTAGCATTTGATAACAGTGGCAAGTGATGTAAAACAAGCTCGGGGTAAAATCCAGGAATATCACATATGCCCATGCAAAATTAACTTGTCTTTCTGAAAAAAATGTTGTAAACTCAGGCTTTTCCTTGGTGGTCAATGATGCTGCCAACTATATGATTTTGGAATTGTCTTGTGTATCAATGTTCACTTACTTTGTTTCTTCTATAAGCAATGGTGATCTCTCTTAGTCTATAGGGAGAATTTCCAGTCCTCCATCCTTAGGCACCTTAGAGAGTTTTTCACCTTTGGATACGTCCTTTCTTTTTTATTTTTTCACGGTCAACAGGCGCTTTTCAGTTTTCACTTGAAGACCTATTATTTTTTATTTTTATTTCTTCATTTTCACTTTTGCGACTAGAGGATAGGACAACCTCACCAAATTATGTTGCATAATTGAGTTCTATGGAAAATCCAACCTTATGATCCCCACTTGGTATTCCTTCACGAAGTCCCATGAACTCAGTGATTGCTTCGTCGTTCTCGAATGTGTCCAAACTTGGCGGTTCTTGTTGATCCCAATATATGAGTTGTGGGTAGACAAGGGGTAAGTCATCATTGGTATTGTCAATGGTCATGGTATAGGAAAATAGGGTAAAGATGAAAGTAGATTCATCAAGTTCCCAAGAGGCAGAATCAATGGTTTCCTAGAAGTGTTTGATCCATTCTTCTCTTTTCAAAGGGACCCTTGGATGGGGACTTGGCAGATTTTGGGGGGAACCAATTATAAGCATTTGATTGAATGTTTCTTCAAGGGGAGGCTCATCAAGTTCTCCAAAAAATTTATCAAGGTTCATGAAAGTAGTGGAGGATAGGGAATCCCATTTATACTCATTGGAATCGATTTCATAGTAGTAAGATTCCTTGGATGTCTCGATCTCATCTGAAGCATCAACGACCTCACTTGAAGATAACTTGATACCCCAAATAGTCACTTTTATTGGTACAAGCCCCAACCATTTATTCTTTAGTAATTTAGGAGGTTGTAATGGTTCCAACATTCCTTGTTTATTTAGGCCAAGGCCGCTATGTCCATCATATCCTTGTCGTTTCATTATTAGGAACCATTTTGGATACTGCTCAACTAGTAATTTCTTAGTTTCAGTGTCCTCCTCTTCTTTATATAAACATGTGAGAATGTGGTCATCTAAAGACTCTTTGGCTAACTCCCCCCATTTAGTGAAAGTAGTAGGGGGATTATGGATAATGACTTTAGGCTGCATGGGATGTGGTTTTCCATAAGACTTTGGTGATTTAGGTATCTTTTTGATGAAAGGAGACTCTTCATGTTGTATTCTCCGCATCCTTTGTGTTGCATCTAGATCTTTGTTGTGGAAGGTGTGGTGAATTATTTGGATGATTTGACAAGGGTAGATGGGTCAATGTAGTGAGATGGAGTGGTAGATGAGGTGGAGGAGGAGGCCTCTCGATTGATGGGCACTTGGCATTCAACAATTCCTTATAGGTTTGTGCAATACTGAAAAGGATCGGAGTCTCCTGGAATAGTAATTTTAGTGCCATTGTACGAGAACTTAAGGCATTAATGGTAGGTTGATGGGATAGACCTCATGACATGAATCCATGGGCAACCAAGGAGAATATTGTAGTGTAAATCCAAATCCAAGACATGAAATACTGTGTTTTGTATTGTTGGACCAACTCTTATATGAAGTGAAATTATGCCTTTAGACAAATGCTCAACATCATCATAAGCTTTGATCACAATTTTCTTGGTTTGGTCTATGCAATTCTTAGAGTATCCCAATGCTTTCACCAATTTTAGTGAACAAATGTTTAGACCTGCTACACTGTCTACTAGGACTCATCTGATATTGTGTTTATTAATGCATACTTCAAGGTGTAGGGCATCATTATGATATGATTTTTGTGCGAAAAAAGTCATGTTTAGAGAAGGTGACATGGTACAACATAGCTAGGTATCCAATCATGGCCTGAAATTCATTGGCATCTAGGTTAGTGAGTACAGATGATGCTTGAAATGATTTATAAAGGATAGCTTTGTGTTGTGGTGATATGTGAAGGAGCTCCAAAATGGAAATTTGTGTGAGAGTCTTCCCTAGCTGATCTAGGAGATTATATTGGCTTTTTGGCTGGGGATTGGAAGGAGGTCCTAGAATAGTTATCTTGGTTTGGTGGGTGGTAACATCACATTCTAAACTTGGGATTTTTTATGGTAATGGTGGAAATGAGATCATGAAATGGTCTAACATTAAGGATAATAGTGTTGTAATCACGTTTGATGGTGGCATAACTGGCGTTATCATTATTCTTTGAACTGGAGGCTTTTCCTTTGTCATGGTCTTGCAAGGGAATTATAAATATGGTGTTATCAACATTTTCTTTTCCTTGTGAATCACCTATTGATATGGTTCCATTTTCAATAAGGACTTGAATGATATTCTTAAGTGTCCAACATCTAGTTGTCTTGTGTCCTTTTATGCGGTGATATTCAAACTATTCATCTTCTTTCCACCAATCGAGTTTGATCAATGAGGGTTCATAATTTTTGATGTCTAGTAGTGTGATGACATTAGATTCCAAAAAATTTCTTAGGATTGATTCAATAAGTTCACCCAATTGGGTATATGTTATTTTGGCATGTGGATGACCTCTACGTTGTTGATTGCTTTGGACTACGTTAAATGTCTGGTTTTGACTTGCGTTCGGGTGTTTGATGTATTGAATGTATTTGATGAGGAGGGACCTTTGAGATGAATGGTTGGACCTTTGGTTATTACTTTTTCATCAGCAACTCCATCATTTGTGACGTTCTTATTTTGGGACCAATATTTACCCTTATCATTATTGGGTTTTGGAGTTTCTTTGCTTATTTTGACTAGTCCCTTTGCAACAGGACCTTTTTCAATAAGGATACCTTTCTCAAGGATCTCATAAAAAGCTGTGCAACATTGGATTTGTAGACTACTCATCATTTCTTTGTCAAGTTTCTCAAAAAACATGGTGACCAATTGTTTCTCAAGAATGTGACAAGGGAACTTGCTAACCAAACCTCGCCATCTCTAGCAAAATGAGGTAAGTGATTCCCCTTCTTCTTGTTTGGTCATGATTAATGTCACAAGGGTGACATCATTTTTAATGTTGAAGGCAAAGTGATTAATGAATTTATCAACGAGTTCACCCTATGTTCTAATCCTTGGAGGAAGATGTGCAAACCAATCTAAGGCTGGCCCTATGAGGCTTCGCGGGAATAGTCTCATCAAATAGGTAGGATAGTATGAGACTTCCATACATAACGTGTTAAATTATCGAATGTGTTCTATTGGATCCCACATCCCCTTATACTTAGGAAAAGGTGGTGTCATGAAATGAGAGAAGGGTGGCATGTATATATTTTTTTCAAATGGAAAGGGGCACAATTCCTCCATGGAATAGGTCTTCTTGTTGGTCCCCAATTGTATGTTTGTCATTTGTTGTTGGCGGGCCTATATTTGTTGCATCAAAGTATCTGCAAGGGATGGTTTTGCATTGGTTTTATTTGGTGTCATGATGTTGGTGTTAAGGTCATATGTTGGATTTGGATTAGGATTGGTATTTTGAGGCGTGGGACCTTGGTTACCATGTTGATGTGTGTTCTTTTGGTTTGGAATGAAATTGGCATTTAGAATTGTCCCAAAGGTCATGTTTGTATTTGGTATAGTGTTTTGGAATTGAGGTGTAGACCCTTGATTTGTTCCTTGGATTTGAAAGGTTGGTCCTTGATTTGCATTTTGGAAAGATGGTGTAGGTCCTTGATTAGCTTTTTGAAATGATGGAGTAGGCCCTTGATTAGTATTTTGAGGTGATGATGTAGGCCCTTGAAATGATGGGGTAGGTCCTTGAAAAGCTAGGATTGGTCCTTGACTAGTATTTTGAAATGATGGAGTAGACCCTTGATTAATGTTTGGAGATCCTTGCAATCTAGGAGTGGGCCCTTGAATGGTGTTTTGATTTGGGATCCTTTGTGAGACAATGAAAATCTTTCTAGATTTATTTGGTTGAAGTTGATTTGATGAGGGTGTGCTTTGAAATTGGAATGAAGGACCTTGGTTTTTGTTTTTAAATGTAGGTATAGGACCTTGACTTGTATTTTGAACTAAGGATGTGGGACCTTGTGATATAGAACCTTGATTTGTGTTTTGGAAAAGGGGATTTGTAAAGGTCTTACCCATGGAATTTGATGAACTTCCAAATGTGAAATTTTCTCCTTGTGTATTAGTATGGGTCACCTTGTTTCTAAATGTGGAGATGTTATGGATGTGTGTGGTAGTGGTGGTCATGTGTGTAGTTGTCCCAAGTGGTATGGTTGACATTTGTTGTGAAGAGGGCATGCCAAATGCAAATGGATTTTGGGTATCTTCTTCTATAATGGTTGAGAAATCAAAACCTTGAGGGAGTTTGAAACCATTTTTAGCTAGTTCATAGAAGAATCTATTAGGGTCAACACCGACGAGTTGATCAACCATGCTCAAAAATCTTGGATCTTGGTAAGCTTTTTCAATTTCTTTTGGAGTCAATCTTTTGTTGAATTTTTCTAGACTTAGATCATCCAATGCAAGTTCTTTGTGTGGTGTCTCTCTTTGAGGTGTGGATTGGTTTGAATTTTTCCTAAGGGTGGTGTCATGAAAGAGGTCACTTGAGACATCCATGTCCTTTCTTTTGGTTCATGACCTTGTTTTAGTCATGTGATACTTGCAAGTGGGAAGGTAATGCAAAGTGGTAATGAAACTAAACTATGTTTTTGGATTTTTTTGAATATAAGGATGCAAGGTGATTATGCAAGGGTATGAAAATAATGGATACTAAGGATATCAAAGGTTGATTAAATGATGACCAAGGATAATGATAAGATGTTAATCCAATGATCAAAGGTAATAGTGCAACTAAGGTTAAGATGAAATTAAGCTATATTTTTGTGTTTTTTGGGGATATATAAAAGGTGCAAAATGAAAGTGCAAGTAAAATGCAAGACTAAGGATTGATAGGATGATAATTAAATATATAGTTAAAGGGTGTGATATTGATTCAAAGCAGGGGTAATCAAACTCATAAAATCCTTAAACAAGTGCCTCTGTTCATCAAAACGTGGGTTTTCCTTCACAAACCCTCATTCTTGCTTGTAACATTTCAAAAATAAAAATTAGACATATTTTTTGACTCGGACCTAATATATAGAAAAGGAGACCCATTTATGATACCCATTTGGCCATTCTTAAAAATATCCAAAAATAAGGTAGAGTTTCTTTGTACGGAAGGGCCCTGCCTACACCCAAATCTAAGATGATTTTTTTTTGGACTGCCTACACCCAAATGCAAGCAAACTTTCATTAGTAACTTCATCAAAATAGAAAATATAAAATATACTCTAAATTTTTTTTGATACCCTAAAAAAAAAACTTTTCACCAATTTTTAGAGATTTTTTATGGAGGGAAGAAAAGATATGATATTTTCTTGTTCATTGGTAACTCTAGGGTAGATTCAGACCTACTGTCACAAAACATTCTATAACTTTTTCTAAATTTAATGAAATTTAACCAAAACAAAAAAAAATGAAAGCTAACTCAATTATATTTCCAACCATACCATGTTCAGGTCATAAAAATACCATAAAGATCTGCACCACATGAAAGAATAAGACTATTACAGAAAAATGCACAAAAAATTTTCTCCAAATTGATTCTAATTTTCATTTCCATCTTTTCCAACCTTCCCAACCTTGGGATTCATGTTTACAACATGCATTTATGTTTTCCCAAGAATTTTCCAACTACCAACCACCCACAACTAACTTCCTAATCAAATTTTTAACCTTAATGCCCTTTTGACAACTTTCACAATGACAAATTTTACAATTTTGACAAGTTTTTTGACATCATGTGCATTATGACTCCAAAACATTCTAAAATGGTCTAGAATGACTCCAAATGATCATCAATGGTCCAAAATGAACTTATTTACATCAAAAAACACAAAAGAAGACAAAATCCTAAATTTGAGCATTAGGGTGCTCCTGCACCATACTCCCAAGGGAAAGAAAAACTCAGGTCCACTCAAGTGTAGGGCTTCTTTTTCTTCCTATTCTTCCAGTTCTTCTGCACTATTGCCTTGTTTTTTTCTTGGATTTTTCTTTGTGTCTTCCACTTTTTTTTCTCTAGTTTTTCTTCTTATCTCCTTCTCTTCTTTCTTCCTTGCAAGGTATTCCTCTTTTGACATCCTCCTCTAAATTTGATCTCTTTCAAAAGTCTGCTTCTCAATGAGTCGTATCTCCTTGTCTAACAAACCTACACATACATTGTCCAATGAAATATTATAAATAAAATATTGAGACCTTGAGGTCTCCTTGTCTCCTTGCACCAAAAACTCCACTTCAACACCCAAGAGATCCTCCATGTGTGCTACATTTGTATAACAATCTTCATACACTGCATGCATTTCTTCTTTAGACTATTTTCCATCTTCATTTTCATCTGTTGCACTTGTAAACACATACTCACACAAAGGCTTAGTGTCAAAAATACAAGATTTGTTTGTCTCTTTAGATTCTTCTAGCACCCTTCCTTTCAACTGTATCAATGGGTAAATTTATAAGGTTTGAGGTTAGCAATGATTAAATCAATAATAAACCCAAAAAAGTTATGAAGCACAAAGAAAACAAATAACAAGAACAATTATACCAGATAATCATTGAAGCTTCCATGATTCACCTTCATAGCACCTCCTAGCTTGCAGCGTATGATTGATGCCCTCAGATCGAGTGTGTGAGCAATTTGACTATGACAATGTCCTATGCAAGTTTTGAAGGATTTGAGTAAAATTATGCCTATGCCAATGATAAATGACTGTAATGAAATTGATAAATGACTATAATGCCTATAATGATCAAGTGGTCCATAAATTATGAGAAAAATTGACATTTTATAGAAAATGTAATTTTGAATGGACGGACGAGATCGACTCTTGACAGAAACCTAAAATCAGAGGATGAGATTTAAATTGATAATCCCTAATCAGGGTTAGGGAAAAATCCTTAAGTGAGCAGTCAAGATGTTATATGAGAAAATCAGGTCGGCGGTGGAGAAAAGATGAGATAATTAATTAGAGAAATAAAGATTTTCAACAATCAAGAAGATAAAGACTGCCTGATTTATGAGATTTGAAAAATCAGATAAAAGATGGACTGAAAAGCAAATTTGATAAAATCAAGAACCTGCTTGCTTTATTTGATTTTTGGAAGAAAGCTACCAATTTGAATTAAATCAACTCAAAATATGGATTTTGTGAGACAAATAAATAATCTTTTTCAGATTATTCACCAAAATGGACTGTCAGTTAAGATTGTGATGACATTTTAAATAATTTCATTTATTTAAAATGAGAGGAATATTAATTTTGTCAATTAAATAATTAAAGATAATTATTTAATTTAACAGATATGATCAATAATTAAATAAATTAATCAATTCATTTAATTATGACAATTAGTGACATATTAAAGAATTAAATAAAAACTTATTTATTTAATAATTAGGAAGAAATGACTAAAGAAGGGTGATTAAATAAATTAAGAAATTTATTTAATTAAGGGAAGACTTAGACAATTAATGACGTATTTAATAAATAAATAGAATTTATTTATTTAATAATCAAGAAGAATAAAAAGGCATGAATTAATTAAACAATTATAAATTATTTAATTAATAATCGAATGTGGACTAAAGACATAATTAAATGTCATAATTATGCTAGGATGAAAGTGGTAAAAATGAAGCTTGCAGGCCTAGGTCATTTTTAGGTGTCTACATTTTTTCCCTTTGTCATAATGTCGCTTGTCGTGTTGTGAAAAAGAAAATAAGTCAAAGCCATGCCCTAGTGAAGGTACATGGTTTCAATGCCCCCTCAGGAAATTTTTTAGATTTTGGGTCAGTAGCAGAAAAATTTGTAAAGGGTCCCGATAAGTCAATTTAATGACCAGAAAAACAATGGCGCAGTCCGTTTTGAATTCAGACATGTTTAAGGCAGGTAATAGGGCGGTCAAAGTTGGTCAAATGAGCCTCCAGTAATAACCCAGTTGACAAATGCCAGTTTGACCTTATAAATAGGTTGACAAAGGGGTAAAAGTCAAATCATTCTTACTATTCACCTTGCAAATTTTGAGAGCTCAGAGCGAAAAGGACAGTAGCAAGGATGGTGATTCTAGTGACAGAGCATCGCGGCGAGATCGTGTGGACATTCTGGCGGCCAGAGGGCTCAGAGCCAGCAGTATGTACCCCTATCTTTGTAATTTTTTTGTTTTGCGTGCCAAAACTAGGTTTCTAGGGGGAACAACTAATGCGCCGTGACACACATGCGTTCGCGTAAGCCGCATTCGCCTTCGCGTTCAACGTATTTGATGCATCGCGACACAAGTTCCATGGTAAATTGGGGGCGGTCGAGGTATTGCGATGCATTTGACAAAAACTACGACGCATTCACCTAATTGAGCCGCATTTGCGGGTTGGAATGCCACAATTGTCATCTTGTGATGCAATTGGTTGCTTGAGCGACGCATTCGAGTTTTTATGACACAAGTGTCAAATTTTGTGATGCAAATGCTCTAATGCAATGCATTTGAGCAACCAAATGACGCAATTGTCATGTTGCGACGCATTTGAATTTTTAAGTGACGCATTCGATGCTTTGCAACGCAATTGCAAGAATGCGATGCATTTGACGTTGACTTTGACTGGGATTGATTTTGATACTTGTGAAACCTTGAATGTTTTTGATGATACTGACAGTTGCTTAGAAAGTACTAACATGTTGTTTGGCTTTTTGCAGAGGCAGCTTGCCCCGATTTACACATGAGAGAGCAGACCAACTACATTCCAGTTTGCTGACCAGCTGACTCCGAGGGAGCGACGACGAATGATGCGGCTAGGTCTGTTTTATGTCACCTATATGCCCGCTGTTTGGGTGAATAGGGGACTGTTGACTGCATTGTGTGAGCGTTGGCATTCAGAGACATGCTCTTTCCACCTGCCGACAGGTGAGGCGACCATCACGTTGGAGGATGTGTACCACATCCTACGAGTGCCAATCCGAGGAGAGCAGATCATTTATGACCCTCATCATGGCGAGCAGACTTTCAAGACCTACTACCAAGATGAGGGTGCAGGACTTGGCATCCAGCAATATGAGATCAGACGGGGGGAGTTCATGGCAGAGCACTATGCTTGTTTTGATGCTTTCTCGGCGACCTTGATTGGTGGTCTTTTGATCCTTGACTGTCGGGGACATGGATTCCCTATTGGCTGGGGAGACGTCTTGGTTGGGATGAGACGTGACACGACAGTGTATGCCTGGGGCCTGTGTTTATTGGGCACCCTCTACCATCAGTTGCATGAGGTTGCGTATAGACGAGCAGAGAGTATCTCATGCGGGACGACATTGATGATGATATGGGCCTGGGAGCATATTGCTATATTTCACCCACCGATTGAGAGACCATAGTTGGTGGAGGGGATGCCCTATGCCTACTACTATGTGGGTGCCCTACAACAGACACATATGGGTGAGACTGGTTGGTGGCGTCACAGGATTGACACCATGGTGACATTTATATGGCGACCATATAGAGACTGTGATCAGTGGGATGACGAAGTGGATCACCTGAGCTTATGCAGACAGTACTGCTACCTGATCAGCAGGATGGTGCAGACTTCGTTGATTATAGAGATGTATCTACCACAGCGTGTCCTCAGGCAGTTTGGAGAGCAGCAAGGTGTACCGGCAGGGACAACTAAGTATGCGCGGTCTTCCAAAGAGCATGCTTGGGGACCAGCCATCCCGGTAGCATTTGCAGAGCAGCAGATCAATGGGCTAGGAGAGCAGCCATGGGGATGGAAAGGTGGGATTGCCGATCCCGGGATGACCGCAGATTACGACCTATGGTGGGATGCACATAGACCAGTGCCATTGACAGATCCTAATGGGCCAACACCTGTGGACAGGCGATCAGTGATACCTAGTGTGCTCTCGGCCAGGCGAGGAGGCAGGGATAGTGACAAGGGCAGAGGCAGGGGAGAGACGATGGTAGGGATAGAGGCAGGGGGAGAGATAGTGGCAGGGACAGAGGTAGGGGGAGAGATGGAGGGCGAGATGGAGGCGAGGATGGAGGCAGAGACGGAGGCCGAGGTGGAGATGACGAAGATGACAGAGATGATGGGGGAGATGGCCAGAGGTGGAGGAGAGATGGTGAGGGATAGGGTCGGAGGGTGTGCCCACGTGTGGAGAGAGTAGCATTGGAGGCTATTCCTGAGGTGGCCGAGGAGGGGGAGAGAGAGGAGGCAGAGCATCCACGACAGGAGGGGGATGTGTAGGTGGATGTGGTGAAGGAGGAGAGACATGAGGAGGGTGTGGTAGAGGAGGAGAGACATGAGGAGGGTGTGGCCGAGGAGAGACATGAGGAGGATGTGGCAGAGGAGGAGAGACGTGAGGAGGATGTGCCTCGAGATGAGAGAGTCAGTATAGAGGATGCGACCGAGGATGATGATGATGATGAGGATGATGCTATGGATGAGGTCGAGAGACTCCTCAGATGGCAGATGGTACAGGGTGAGGAGGAGACACCTTCCAGTTCAATGTTGCCCCATGATGCCACAACATACCAGAGGGTGGCAGACCTACAAAGGAGACTAGATGAGAGCATGGCCCAGGTCAGAGCATTGCAGTCAGAGCTAGAGGTAGCTCGGGTAGAGCAGGATCAGGCAGTGATTCGCCAGCAGGACTCTGCTCAGTGGTGTACACAGTTTGTGACATTATGCACAGGGTTGTCTGGGGATATGGCTCATGAGTTGGCTAGGGTGAGCATGAGGTTGGGTTAGTACAAGACCTTATATGAGTAGGCAGTGCCTCCCGAGCGACGACATCCTACATTGTCGCGGTCACAGACGAGGACGGGAAGTGGACACAGATCAGGGAATGCCAGCGGCAGCCAAAGTCATACTAGTGCAGGAGGGTCTACCTCTTCAGGGCACATATCAGGGCACAGGTTCCACCATTCACACAGGCACACCTCGAGTCATCACTCGAGTCACAGTCATGGGTCTATGGGTTTAGTGCAGAGGCACCCACCAGTGGTAGATCCGTCTACTTCTAAGAGTCAAGCAGCAATGATATCACAGGTGTCCATTACCATGGAGATGACGCCTTCATTTTCAGTTCCATCGGTAGCGCAGACAGAGGTTGCTATAGGTCCGCCCATCATTTCAGTGCTAGTGATAGAGCTTTCGCCTCCACACTCTTCACCACGAGGGGATGATGAGAGTCTGCCCTAGGGGCATGCTTGTTATTATGATACATTATGGATATTATTGAGCCTGCGAGCTCCATTTTTGGGATATCCGTTGACTCCATCCTGTGACATTGTATATTTTTTAGATGGTATTATATGATGATGTAGTTTTGATGTGGCGTACATGTATGTTATGTGATGTTATTTTATTTATGTATATGATGTGATGTCCTATGTATGATGCTTAATTTATGATGTATCATGTATGTCCTATGATGCGTACTTATGATTATGATGCCATGATGATGTAGTGCTTACTTATGTGAGATGATGATGATAATAATATGAATAATGTATTTATTAAATGGGTGCAATGTTGATGATTATGTTAATGCATTGTTTGTGATTATGTGAATGCTATGGATGATGTATGTATGGACCTAATGCAATGTTTATATGATCATGTATGCACTTATATTTTTTGTATGTCACAGGATATCATCGTGAGATGGACGAGAGAAGATGACCAGACTGGTGATAGAAGACGACCAGACCGATGAGAGAATACGACCAGACCGAAGGAGATGCATGTTAGTTCCTAGACCAAATCCTTCAAAACTTTACCATAGGACTTTAATATTTATTGCTCTTAATTATCATTGGGCAAACTGTTGTAATGGCCAACAAACACCATGATATTACATAGATCAAGGTGTGCAAGGTCGTACCATCACATAAGACAAACAATCACAGACAAGGATGACCATGACTCAAGGTAGAGCATGATTGCCCCAATCTTTTTGCCATAATCAACCACAAGCAGAAAAAGACAAAGACAATTCATGAAACGTCGTTGCTTCTCTAAATCCTGTTTCCAGGACATCCTTGAGAAACTAGCAACATGATTGTCAAAATATAAAAATAAAGCCCTTATCATGATACGTTGTTGTTTTTCTAAATCCCAGAATCAGGACCTTCCTGAGAAACTGGTAGTCCTGCGTGTCAATCGTCATGATATGTTGCTGCTTCTCTAAATCCTGTTAGTGGGATCTCACTGAAAAACTAATAACATGATAAAAATTCAAAAGACAAATGTAAAGTGTTTTCCAAGTGCGTCTAGATACCCATTGTTCTGATGTCAAGATTTCAGGTTTGATAATGATGA
>VDFB02086081.1:424322966-424344731 GCA_007258455.2 Sequoia sempervirens
TTGATGTTTTATGATTTTTTTGGATTTTGATGTTTTACGATTTTTTTTGGATTTTGATGTTTTATGATTTTTTTGGATTTTTGATGTATTATGATTTTTTTTTTGGATTTTTGATGTTTTAAAAGGTTGATACCATGTGTTATTTCTCATGAAGACGTAAGTCAAGGAATTTCCCCTAGTCAGGTATGGGATCAGTTTATTATGTGTGAAGGGATCAATGGATGTAAAGGATGGTCATGAAAATGAAGGAGACTAAATGTCAATGGTTCTCAGGCCACAAGAAGGATAACAAAGCTTTATTATGGATGAAGGATATGTGTGAATGGATGAGTGAAGGATGGAAGACCAGGTAGAGTGATAGTGGATGGAGGATCATAGACTGACTACACATGGTGCTTGTTTGCCAAATTTTCACCATGGTACTTATCCAAAGCCCCACCAAAGTGGTTTCCACTATTGGATGAAGATTTTATCTTTACTATTTTCTTTTTTCTTTTTTCTTTTTCTTTTTCTTGTCACCAAGACACTTGTTTTCCAGGTTTTCATTAGGGTGACTATTTTTTTGATTTTTTGATTTTTTGTATTTTTGAACTTTTTAAAGGGATACTCTGAGAATTAAGTGTAGTACATGCGAAGGTGCATGTCGTTGATGGGTTCAAGCAATGGTTCACCTTCATGAGTAGAGAGATGATAAGCACCAGATCCATATGTTGTTGTGATGATATAAGGCCCCAACCAATTAGGTTCAAACTTTCTGGGCTTTTCTCAATCTGCTTGATTCTTCAGATTTTCTTGCAGGACTAAGTCACCAATGTCAAAACTTCTAGGTCAGACCTTCTTATTATAACTGCATCAAAGTTGATTCTAATATGCTTACAAATGTGTCAAAGTGTTCTGTCTCTTTTCATCCAATAACTGTAGCTCATGTAGATGGGATACATGGTATTCTTCTTGATTAATTAGTCCTTGCATAGATACTCGTAGGGATGTTAACTCGACCTCAATAGGAAGTATGTCTTTAGACCTGAAGACAAGGGAATATGGAGTGGCTCATGTAGGGGTTTGAACATTGGTACAATAGGCCCATAAAGCAGGATTGAGTTAGAGGTGCCAGTCACAACCAACGTCATTGAAAGTCTTCTTTAAGATTTTTAGGATAGTCTTATTAGATGCCTCAACTTGGCCATTACCCTGGGGGTAATACGAGGTGGAAAAGTGGTGTTGGATATGAATTTTTTCACAAAGTTCATAGACATCCTGATTCTTGAAAGGTCGACCATTGTCTATAATGATGGAATGTGGGATACCATAGTAGCATTTAATGTAATTCAAGATGAACTTGGCTATTTGCTTTCCAGTAATGTAGGTCATTGGGATGGCTTTGATCCATTTCATAAAGTATTTAGTAGCAACAAGGACAAAATTATGTCCATTAGAAGAATTGGGATGGATCTTTCCTATGAGGTAAAGTCCCAATTGAGAAAATGGCCATGGCGATGTAAGCGGTTGTAGTTCCTGAGCTGGTGCATGTATGATATCTCCATGAATCTAACATTGGTGACATTTCTTCACAAAGTAATAGGCATCACATTCCATTGTAGGTCAAGAATATCTCATCCTCATGAGCTTTTTAGCTAGGGTTGGGCCACCAAAGTGAGCTCCACATATACCGTGATGTAGCTCTTGTATGGCCACTTTTGGAATGCGATGGTAAAGGGTATCCCTGATGATGTACTACTTAGAGGCTTGTCAAATAAATGTTTTATGTTGGTTGAGGGACAAGTCAGGAGGGATAATTTGCTCATGCAAGTAACTATAAATGTATTTGTACTAGGGAGATTCAAGACCAACAAGTTCACACACAAGTTCAGTTTCAGAGACATTGAATGTAGGGATCAACAGTTGTTCTACCAAAAACACATTTTGCAATGCATTGTTAGGAATTTCCAAGAGAGATCCAATTGTAGCCATTGCATCAGTTTCTTTGTTCTAGATTCTCAGTATCTTCCCAAAGGTAATAGAATCAAAGTACAGTTGAAAACTATCCACCATGCACTTGTAGGGCATCAATTTTTCATCCTTGGTGTCATAATCATCATTAACTTGCTTATCACTAATTGAGAATCACCATAGACTTGAAGATCCTTGATTTTCCACTTTATTGCCATTCAGAGTCCTGTCAATAATGCATCATACTTTGTTATGTTATTAGTGCATAGAAATGCTATTTGAAATTACTTGGGAATGGAATCTCCTTGAGGTGTGATGAAAATAATATCGACTCTTGAACCATGACTTATGTAGGATCCATCAAAGTAGAGTTTCCATGTTGTCGGTGTGTCTATGACAAAGATTGATTCATTTGGGAAATTTGATATCAAAGGATGATCTACCTTTACTGGTGCATCTGCAAGTTGATCATCTATCACTTGTCCTTTTATTACTTTTCAGTCAATGTACTCAATGTCATACTCACTTAGGATCATAACCTACTTAGCCAGTCTTCCTGTCAAAGTTGCTTTGCTAAGAGGATATTTCAAAGGATCAATTTCAGTAATTAGTTTTGTATTGTGATTCAACATGTAATGTCTCAATTTTTTTGCTACAAATACAACTGCTAGACATGCTCATTCAATAGGGCTATAATTAAACTCATCTGACTAAGGTGTGACTGATATAATAAATTGATAATTCTTTTCCATCATTATCTTTTTGTGCTAACAATGCCCCCAGTGTTGATGTAGTTGTTGTTACATATAATATCAAATGTCTTCCATCGATTGGAGGCATAAGAATTGGTGGAGTCAATAGATAATTCTTGATCTGATCAAATGCTTCTTGACACTTCTCTGTCCAATTGAAGGGAATTCCTTTTCCTAACAGATGTTGAAATGGATGGATTTTGTTTGCTAGCTAAGCAATGAACCTATGGATTGATTGTAATCTTCCTTGTAATGCACTTGACTGACTGATATTGGTAGGCGGTGGCATGTCTAAGATAGATTTTACTTTGGTTGGATCAACTTATATTCCTTTGCGAGAGACAATATATCCTAGTCTAAGTTTTCCAAATTGGACCTCGAAAACACATTTCTTTGGATTTAGCCTGAGTTTATACTTTTCAAGTTGGGTGAAAATCTTATCCAAGACTACTAGATGACCACTTCATTCTAGAGATTTTGAGAGAAGGTCATCAACATAATCTTCCATAAGTATGTGCATATAATCATGAAAAATAGTAGTCATTGCTCTCTGGTATGTAGCTCCTACATTTTAAAGCCCAAATGGCATGACATTCCAATAGAAAGTTCCCCAAGCACATGTGAAAGTTGTCAGGTTGATCTTTAGGAGCAATTATTATATGATTATAACCTAAGAATCCATCCATCAGTGATAGCATTTCATATCCAACAGTAAGGTCTACTATGATGTCAATGTTTGGAAAAGGAAAATCATCTTTAGGACAAGCTTTGTTGAGATCTCTAAAATCTATGCATACTCTAATTTGACCATTTGGTTTGGTGACAAGAACAAGTTTTGATATCCAATTTGTGTAATCAATAGAGCGGGTGAACCCAACATCCAAGAGTTTATTTAATTCTACCTTGACCAAGAGTGCGATTTGCAGGTGCATTTTTCTTAGCTTTTGTTTATATGGCTTAGCATTCGATAACAGTGGAAAGTGATGTAAAACAAGCTCAGGGTAAAATCCAGGCATATCACCATATGCCCATGCAAAATTAACTTGTCTTTTTGAATTTTTTTTTGTAAACTCAAGGCTTTTCCTTGGTGGTCAATGATGCTGCCAACTGTATGATTTTGGAATTGTCTTGTGTATCAATGTTCACTTATTTTGTTTCTTCTATAAGCAATGGTGATCTCTCTTAGTCTATAGGGAGAATTTCCAGTCCTCCATCCTCAGGCACCTTAGAGAGTTTTACACCTTTGGATACGTCCTTTCTTTTTTATTTTTTCACGGTCAACAGGCGCCTTTCGGTTTTCACTTGAAGACCTATTATTTTTTTTATTTTATTTTTCATTTTGACTTTTGCGACTAGAGGATAGGACAACCTCACCAAATTATGTTGCATAATTGAGTTCTATAGAAAATCCAACCTTATGATCCCCACTTGGTATTCCTTCACGAAGTCCCATGAACTCAGTGATTGCTTCATCGTTCTCGAATGTGTCCAAACTTGGCGGTTCTTGTTGATCCCAATATATGAGTTGTGGGTAGACAAGGGGTAAGTCATCATTGGTATTGTCAAGGGTCATGGTATAGGAAAATAGGGTAAAGACAAAATTAGATTCATCAAGCTCCCAAGAGGCAGAATCAATGGTTTCCTAGAAGTGTTTGATCCATTCTTCTCTTTTCAAAGGGACCCTTGGATGGGGACTTGGCATATTTTGGGGGGAACCAATTATAAGCATTTGATTGAATGTTTCTTCAAGGGGAGGCTCGTCAAGCTCTCCAAACAATTTATCAAGGTCCATGAAAGTAGTGGAGGATAGGGAATCCCATTTACACTCATTGGAATCAATTTCATAGTAGTAAGATTCCTTGGATGTCTCAATCTCATCTGAAGCATCAACGACCTCACTTGAAGATAACTTGATACCCCAAATAGTCACTTTTATTGGTACAAACCCCAACCATTTATTCTTTAGTAATTTAGGAGGTTGTAATGGTTCCAACATTCCTTGTTTATTTAGGCCAAGGCCGCTATGTCCATCATATCCTTGTCGTTTCATTATTAGGAACCATTTTGGATACTGCTCAACTAGCAATTTCTTAGTTTCAGTGTCCTCCTCTTCTTTGTATAACCATGTGAGAATGTGGTCATCTAAAGACTCTTTGGCTAACTCCCCCCATTTAGTGAAAGTAGTAGGGGGATTATGGATAATGACTTTAGGCAGCATGGGATGTGGTTTTCCATAAGACTTTGGTGATTTAGGTATCTTTTTGATGAAAAAGAGACTCTTCATGTTGTATTCTCCAAATCCTTTGTCTTGCATCTGGATCTTTGTTGTGGAAGGTGTGGTGAATGATGTGGATGATTTGACAAGGGTAGATGGGTCAATGTAGTGAGATGGAGTGGTAGATGAGGTGGAGGAGGAGGCCTCTCAATTGATGGGAACTTGGCATTCAACAATTCCTTATAGGTTTGTGCAATACTGAAAAGGATCAGAGTCTCCTGGAATAGTAATTTTAGTGCCATTTTATGAGAACTTAAGGCATTAATGGTAGGTTGATGGGATAGACCTCATGACATGAATCCATGAGCAGCCAAGGAGAATATTGTAGTGTAAATCCAAATCCAAGACATGAAATACTGTGTTTTGTATTGTTGGACCAACTCTTATATGAAGTGAAATTACGCCTTCAGACGAATGCTCAACATCATCATAAGCTTTGATCACAATTTTCTTGGTTTGGTCTATGCAATTCTTAGAGTATCCCAATGCTTTCACCAATTTTAGTGAACAAATGTTTAGACCTACTACACTGTCTACTAGGACTCGTCTGATATTGTGTTTATTAACGCATACTTCAAGGTGTAGGGCATCATTATGATATGATTTTTGTGCGAAAAAAGTCGTGTTCAGAGAAGGTGACATGGTACAACATAGCTAGGTATCCATTCATGGCCTAAAATTCATTGACATCTAGGTTAGCGAGTACAGATGATGCTTGAAATGATTTATAAAGGATAGCTTTGTGTTGTGGTGATATGTGAAGGAGCTCCAAAATGGAAATTTGTGTGAGTCTTCCCTAGCTGATCTAGGAGATTATATTGGCTTTTTGGCTGGGGATTGGAAGGAGGTCCTAGAATAGTTATCTTGGTTTGGTGGGTGGTAACATCACATTCTAAACTTGGATTTTTTATGGTAATGGTGGAAATGAGATCATGAAATGGTCTAACATTAAGGATAATAGTGTTGTAATCACGTTTGATGGCGGCATAACTGGCATTATCATTATTCTTTGAACTGGAGGCTTTTCCTTTGTCATGGTCTTGCAAGGGAATTATAAATATGGTGTTATCAGCATTTTTTTTCCTTGTGAATCACCTATTGATATGGTTCCATTTTCAATAAGGACTTGAATGATATTCTTAAGTGTCCAACATCTAGTTGTCTTGTGTCCTTTTATGCGGTGATATTCACACTATTCATCTTCTTTCCACCAATCGAGTTTGATCAATGAGGGTTCATAATTTTTGATGTCTAATAGTGTGATGACATTATATTCCAAAAAATTTCTTAGGATTGATTCAATAAGTTCACCCAATTGGGTATATGTTATTTTGGCATGTGGACGACCTCTGTGTTGTTGATTGCTTTGGACTACGTTAAATGTCTGGTTTTGACTTGCGTTTGGGTGTTTGATGTATTGAATGTATTTGATGAGGAGGGACCTTTGAGATGAATGGTTGGACCTTTGGTTATTACTTTTTCATCAACAACTCCATCATTTGTGACGTTGTTATTTTGGGACCAATATTTACCCTTATCATTATTGGGTTTTGGAGTTTCTTTGCTTATTTTGTCTAGTCCCTTTGCAACAAGACCTTTTTCAATAAGGATACCTTTCTCAAGGATCTCATAAAAAGTTGTGCAACATTGGATTTGTAGACTACTCATCATTTCTTTGTCAAGTTTCTCAACAAACATGGTGACCAATTGTTTCTCAGGAATGTGACAAGGGAACTTGCTAACCAAACCTCGCCATCTCTAGCAAAACGAGGTAAGTGATTCCCCTTCTTCTTGTTTGGTCATGATTAATGTCACAAGGGTGACATCATTTTTAATGTTGAAGGCAAAGTGATTAATGAATTGATCAACGAGTTCACCCCATGTTCTAATCCTTGGAGGAAGATGTGCAAACCAATCTAAGGCTGGCCCTATGAGGCTTCGCAGGAATAGTCTCATCAAATAGGTAGGATCGTATGAGACTTCCATACATAACGTGTTAAATTATCGAATGTGTTCTATTGGATCCCACATTCCCTTATACTTAGGAAAAGGTGGTGTCGTGAAATGAGGAAAGGGTGGCATGTATATATTTTTGTCAAATGGAAAGGGGCACAATTCCTCCATGGAATAGGTCTTCTTGTTGGTCCCCAATTGTATGTTTGTCATTTGTTGTTGGCGGGCCTGTATTTGTTGCATCAAAGTATCTTCAAGGGATGGTTTTGCATTGGTTTTATTTGGTGTCATGATGTTGGTGTTAAGGTCATATGTTGGATTTGGATTTGGATTGGTATTTCGAGGCGTGGGACCTTGGTTACCATGTTGATGTGTGTTCTTTTGGTTTGGAATGAAATTGGCATTTAGGTTTGTCCCAAAGGTCATGTTTGTATTTGGTATAGTGTTTTGGAATTGAGGTGTAGACCCTTGATTTGTTCCTTGGATTTGAAAGGTTGGTCCTTGATTTGCATTTTGGAAAGATGGTGTAGGTCCTTGATTAGCTTTTTGAAATGATGGAATAGGCCCTTCATTAGTATTTTGAGGTGATGATGTAGGCCCTTGAAATGATGGGGTAGGTCCCTGAAAAGCTAGGATTGGTCCTTGACTAGTATTTTGAAATGATGGAGTAGACCCTTGATTAATGTTTGTAGATCCTTGCAATCTAGGAGTGGGCCCTTGAATGGTGTTTTGATTTGGGATCCTTTGTGAGACAATGCGAATCTTTCTAGATTTATTTGGTTGAAGTTGATTTGATGAGGGTGTGCTTTGAAATTGGAATGAAGGACCTTGACTTGTATTTTGAAGTAAGGATGTGGGACCTTGTGATATAGAACCTTGATTTGTGTTTTGGAAAAGGGGATTTGTAAAGGTCTTACCCATGGAATTTGATGAACTTCCAAATGTGAAATTTTCTCCTTGTGTATTAGTATGGGTCACCTTGTTTCTAAATGTGGAGATGTTATGGATGTGTGTGGTAGTGGTGGTCATGTGTGTAGTTGTCCCAAGTGGTATGGTTGACATTTGTTGTGAAGAGGGCATGCCAAATGCAAATGGATTTTGGGTATCTTCTTCTATAATGGTTGAGAAATCAAAACCTTGAGGGAGTTTGAAACCATTTTTAGCTAGTTCATAGAAGAATCTATTAGGGTCAACACCAACGAGTTGATCAACCATGCTCAAAAATATTGGATCTTGGTAAGCTTTTTCAATTTCTTTTGGAGTCAATCTTTTGTTGAATTTTTCTAGACTTAGATCATCCAATGCAGGTTATTTGTGTGGTGTCTCTCTTTGAGGTGTGGATTGGTTTGAATTTTTCCTAAGGGTGGTGTCATGAAAGAGGTCACTTGAGAAATGCATTTCCTTTCTTTTGGTTCTTGACCTTGTTTCAATCATGTGATACTTGCAAGTGGGAAGGTAATGCAAAGTGGTAATGAAACTAAACTATGTTTTTGGATTTTTTTGAATATAAGGATGCAAGGTGATTATGCAAGGGTATGAAAATAATGGATACTCAGGATATCAAAGGTTGATTAAATGATTACCAAGGATAATGATAAGATGTTAATCCAATGATCAAAGGTAATAGTGCAACTAAGGTTAAGATGAAATTAAGCTATATTTTTGTGTTTTTTGGGGATATATAAAAGGTGCAAAATGAAAGTGCAAGTTAAATGCAAGACTAAGGATTGATAGGATGATAATTAAATATATAGTTAAAGGGGGTGATATTGATTCAAAGCAGGGGTAATCAAACTCAAAAAATCCTTAAACAAGTGCCTCTGTTCATCAAAACGTGGGTTTTCCTTCACAAACCCTCATTCTTGCTTGTAACATTTCAAAAATAAAAATTAGACATATTTTTTGACTTAGACCTAATATATAGAAAAGGAGACCCATTTATGATACCCATTTGGCCATTCTTAAAAATATCCAAAAATATGGTAGAGTTTCTTTGTACAGAAAGGCCCTGCCTACACCCAAATCTAGGATGATTTTTTTTTGGACTGCCTACACCCAAATGCAAGCAAACTTTCATTAGTAACTTCATCAAAATAGAAAAATATAAAATATACTCTAAATTTTTTTTTGATACCCTCAAAAAAAAAAAATTCACCAATTTTTAGAGATTTTTTATGGAGGGAAGAAAAGATATGGAATTTTCTTGTTCATTGGTAACCCTAGGGCAGATTCAGACCTACTGTTACAAAACATTCTATAAATTTTCCTAAACTTAATGAAATTTAACCAAAATAAAAAAAAATGAAAGCTAACTCAATTATATTTCCAACCATACCATGTTCAGGTCATCAAAATACCATAAAGATCTGCACCACATGAAAGAATAAGACTATTACAGAAAAATGCACAAAAATTTTGCTCCAAATTGATTCTAATTTTCATTTCCATATTTTCCAACCTTCCCAACCTTGGGATTCATGTTTACAACATGTATTTATGTTTTCCCAAGAATTTTCCAACTACCAACCACCCACAACTAACTTCCTAATCAAATTTTTAACCTTAATGCCCTTTTGACAACTTTCACAATGACAAATTTTACAATTTTGACAAGTTTTTTGACCTCATGTGCATTATGACTCCAAAACATTCTAAAATGGTCCAGAATGACTCCAAATGATCATCAATGGTCCAAAATGACCTTATTTACATCAAAAAACACAAAAGAAGACAAAAACCTAAATTTGAGCATTAGGGTGCTTCTGCACCATACTCC
This sequence comes from Sequoia sempervirens, assembly GCA_007258455.2. Taxonomy (NCBI): domain Eukaryota; kingdom Viridiplantae; phylum Streptophyta; class Pinopsida; order Cupressales; family Cupressaceae; genus Sequoia; species Sequoia sempervirens. The sequence goes on from VDFB02086081.1 coordinate 424,332,673, forward strand.
CAAGGGAAAGAAAAACTCAAGTCCACTCAAGTGTAGGGCTTCTTTTTCTTCCTATTCTTCCAGTTCTTCTGCACTATTGCCTTGTTTTTTTCTTGGATTTTTCTTTGGGTCTTCCACTTTTTTTCTCTAGTTTTTCTTCTGATCTCCTTCTCTTCTTTCTTCCTTGCAAGGTATTCCTCTTTTGACATCCTCCTCTAAATTTGATCTCTTTCAAGAGTCTGCTTCTCAATGAGTCGTATCTCCTTGTCTAACAAACCTACACATACATTGTCCAATGAAAGATTATAAATAAAATATTGAGACCTTGAGGTCTCTTTGTCTCCTTGCACCAAAAACTCCACTTCAACACCCAAGAGATCCTCCATGTGTGCTACATTTGTATAACAATCTTCATACACTGTATGCATTTCTTCTTTAGACTATTTTCCATCTTCATTTTCATCTGTTGCACTTGTAAACACATACTCACACAAAAGCTTAGTGTCAAAAATACAAGATTTGTTTGTCTCTTTAGATTCTTCTAGCACCTTTCCATTCAACTGTATCAATGGGTAAATTTATAAGGTTTGAGGTTAGCAATGATTAAATCAATAATGAACCCAAAGAAGTTATGAAGCACAAAGAAAGCAAATAACAAGAACAATTATACCAGATATTTGTTGAAGCTTCCATGATTCACCTCCATAGCACCTCCTAGCTTGCAACGTATGATTGATGCCCTCAGATCGAGTGTGAGCAATTTGACTATGACAATGTCCTATGCAAGTTTTGAAGGATTTAAGTAAAATTATGCCTATGCCAATGATAAATGACTGTAATGAAATTGATAAATGACTATAATGCCTATAATGATCAAGTGGTCCATAAATTATGAGCAAAATTGACATTTTATAGAAAATGTAATTTTGAATGGACGGACGAGATCGACTCTTGACAAAAACCTAAAATCAGAGGACGAGATTTAATTTGATAATCCCTAATCAGGGTTAGGGAAAAATCCTTAAGTGAGCGGTCAAGATGTTATATGAGAAAATCAGATCGGCGGTGGAGAAAAGATGAGATAATTAATTAGAGAAAATAAAGATTTTCAACAATCAAGAAAATAAGAGACTGCGTGATTTATGAGATTTGAAAAATCAGATAAAAGATGGGCTGAAAAGCAAATTTGATAAAATCAAGAACATGCTTGCTTTATTTGATTTTTGGAAGAAAGCCACCAATTTGAATTAAATCAACTCAAAATATGGATTTTGTGAGACAAATAAATAATCTTTTTCAGATTATTCACCAAAATGGACTGTCAGTTAAGATTGTGATGACATTTTAAATAATTTCATTTATTTAAAATGAGGACTATTATCAATTAAATAATTAAAGATAATTATTTAATTTAACGTAGATATGATCAATACCAAATAAACTAATCAATTCATTTAATTACAGACAAATTAGTGACATACAAATAACAAATAAAAACCCCATTTACTTTAATAATCAGAAGAAATGACCTAGGGAGGGTGATTAAATGTACCAAGAAATTCTATTTTAATTAAGGAAGACTAGGACAATTAATGACGCATTTAGCAAAATAGAATTTCTATTTATTTAATAATCAAGCAGGAAGAATAAAAAGACATGAATTAATTAAACAATTATAAATTATTTAATTAATAATCATCAGTGGGATCAAAGACATAATTAAAATGTCATAATTATGTTAGGATGAAAGTGGTAAAAATAGAGCTTGCAGGCCTAGGTCATTTTTAAGTGTCTACATTTTGCCCCTCTTTGTCATAATGTCGCTTGCCGCATTATGACAAAGAAAATAAGTCAAAGACATGCCCCAGTGAGTACATGGTATCACCCCTCGTGAAATTTTTCAAAATTTGGGTCAATAGCGCAGTAAATTTGTAAAGGGTCCCCATAAGTCAATTCTAATGACCGTAGCAAAACAATGGCTAGCCGGTTTTGAATTCTAATGTAAGTTTAAGGCGTAATAGCGGCCGTGTTGGTCAAATGAGCTTCCAGTTATAACCCAGTTGACAAATGTCATTTTGACTTTATAAATAGGTTGACAAAGGGGCAAAAGTCATTTCATTCTTACTATTCACCTTGCAAATTTCCTCTCGAAGAGCTCGTGAGCTGCGAAGAAGAAGGATGGTGATTCCAGTGATAGAGCATCAAGGGTAAGATCGCGGTAGCGATTCCCGGCCGTAGGGCTCTCGTGAGCCAAATACTGGTATAAAATTCAATTATCTTACTTTGTAATTTTTCATTTTGCTGCCAAAACTAGGTTTCTAGGGGGAACAACTAATTCACTGCGACGCATATGCATTCACGTAAGCCGCATTCACCTTCGCGTTCAATGCATTTGATGCATCGCGACACAAGTGCCATGGTAAATTGAGGGTGATCGAGCTATTGCGATGCATTTGACAAAAACTACGACGCATTCGCCTAACTGAGTCGCATTTGCGAGTTGGAATGCCGCAATTGTCATCTTGTGACGCAATTGATTGCTTGACCAACGCATTTGAGTTTTTATGACGCAAGTGTCAAATTTTGTGATGAAAATGCTCTAATGCAACACATTTGAGCAACCAAATGACGCAATTGTCATGTTGCGACGCATTTGAATTTTTAAGCGACGCATTCGATGCTTTGCGACGCAATTGCAAGAACACGATGCATTTGATGTTGACTTTGACTGGGACTGATTTTGATACTTGTGAAACCTTGAATGTTTTTGATGATACTGATAGTTGCTTAGAAAGTACTGACACGTTGTTTGGCTTTTTGCAGAGGCAGCTTGCCCCGATTTACACACGAGAGAGCAGACCAACTACATTCTGGTTTGCTGACCAGCTGACTCTGAGGGAGCGACGATGACTAATGCGGCTAGGTCTGTTTTATGTCGCCTATATGCCCGCTATTCGAGCGAATAGGGGACTGTTGACTGCATTGTGTGAGCGCTGGCATTCAGAGACATGCTCTTTCCACCTGCCGACAGGTGAGGCGACCATCACGTTGGAGGATGTGTACCGCATCCTACGAGTGTCGATCCGAGGAGAGCAGATCGTTTACGAACCTCGTCATGGCGAGCAGACTTTCAGGACCTACTACCAAGATGAGGGTGCAGGACTTGGCATCCAGGGATATGAGATCAGATGGGAGTTAATGGTGGAGCACTATACTTGTTTTGATGCTTTCCTGGCGACCTTGATTGGCGGTCTTTTGATTCATGACCGTTGAGGACATGGATTCCCTATTGGCTGGGGAGACGTCTTGGTTGGGATGAGACGTGACACGATAGTGTATGCCTGGGGCCTGTGTTTATTGGGAACCCTCTACCATCAGCTGCACGAGGTTGCGTATAGACGAGCAGAGAGTATCTCATGCGGGACGACATTGATGATGATATGGGCTTGGGAGCATATTGCTATATTTCACCCACCGATTGAGAGACCATAGTTGGCGGAGGGGATGCCCTATGCCTACTACTATGCGGGTGCCCTACAATAGACACGGATGGGTGAGACTGGTTGGTGGCGTCACAGGATTGACACCATGGTGACATTTATATGGCGACCATACAGAGACTGTGATTAGTGGGATGATGAGGTGGATCACTTGAGCTTATGCAAACAGTACTGCTACCTGATCGGCAGGATAGTGTAGACTTCATTGATTATAGAGATGTATTTTCCACAACATGTCCTCAGGCAGTTTGGAGAGCAGTAGGGTGTACCGACAGGGACAACTGAGTATGCGCGGTCTTCCAAAAAGCATGCTTGGGGGCTAGCCATCCCAATAGTGTTTGCAGAGCAACAGATCGATAGCCTAGGAGCCTAGCCGTGGGGATGGAGAGGTGGGATTGCCGATCCCAGGACGACCACAGATTACTGCCTATGGTGGGATGCACATAGACCAGTGCCATTGACAGATCCTGATGGGCCAACACCTGTGGACAGGCGATCAGTGATACCTAGTGTGCTCTCGACCAGGTGAGGATGCAGGGACAGTGACAAGGGTAGAGGCAGGGGAGAGACGGTGGTAGGGACAGACGCAGGGGGAGAGACGGTGGCAGGGAAAGAGGCAGGGGGAGAGATGGTCAGGGATAGGGTCGGAGGGTGTGCCCACATGTGGCGAGAGTAGCATTGGAGGCTATTCCCGAGGTGGCCGAGGAGGGGGAGAGAGAGGAGGCGGAGCATCCATGACAGGAGGGGGATGTGGAGGTGGATGTGGTGGAGGAGAGACATGAGGAGGGTGTGGCAGAGGAGGAGAGACATGAGGAGGGTGTGGCCGAGGACGAGAGACATGAGGAGGATGCACCTCGAGATGAGGGAGTCGGTATAAAGGATGCGACCGAGGATGATGATGATGATGAGGATGATGCTATGGATGAGGTCGAGAGACTCCTCAGATGGCAGATGGTAGAGGGCGAGGAGGAGACACCTTCCAGTTCAACGTTGCCCCATGATGCCACGATAGACCAGAGGGTGGTAGACCTACAAAGGAGACTAGATGAGAGTATGGCCCAGGTCAAAGCATTGCAGTCAAAGCTAGAGGTAGCTCGGGTAGAGTAGGATCAGGCAGTGATTCACCAGCAGGACTCTGCTCAGTGGTGTACACAGTTTGCGACATTATGCATAGGGATGTCTGGGGATATGGCTTGTGAGTTGGCTAGGGTGAGCATGAGGTTGGTTCAGTACAGGACCTTATATGAGCAGGCAATGCCTCCCGAGCGATGACATCCTACATTTTCGCGGTCACAGACGAGGACGGGAAGTGGACACAAATCAGGGAGTGCCAGCGGCAGCCAAAGTCATACTAGTGTAGGAGGGTCTACCTCTTCAGGGCACATATTAGGGCACAGGTCCCACCATTCACACAGGCACACCTCGAGTTATCACTCGAGTCACAATCATGGGTCTACGGGTTTAGTGCAGAGGCAGCCACCAGTGGTAGATCCATCTACTTCTCAGAGTCAAGCAGCAATGACGTCACAGGTGTCCATTATTGTGGAGATGACGCCTTCATTTTCAGTTCCATTGGTAGCGTAGACAGAGGTTGCTACAGGTCCGCCCATCATTTTAGTGCTAGTGATAGAACTTTTTCCTCCACACTCTTCGCCACGAGGGGATGATGAGAGTCCACCCTAGGGGCATGCTTGTTATTATGATACATTATGTATATTATTGAGCCTGCGAGCTCCATTTTTGGGATATCCGTTGACTCTATCCTGTGACATTGTATATTTTTGAGATGGTATTATATGATGATGTAGTTTTGATGTGGCCTACATGTATGTTATGTGATGTTATTTGATTTATGTATATGATGTGATGTCCTATGTATGATGCTTAATTTATGATGTATCATGTATGTCCTATGATGCGTACTTATGATTATGATGCCATGATGATGTAGTGCTTACTTATGTGAGATGATGATGATAAGAATATGCATAATGTATTTATTAAATGGGTGCAATGTTGATGATTATGTTAATGCACTGTATGTGATTATGTAAATGCTATGGATGATGTATGTATGGACCTAATGCAATGTTTATATGATCATGTATGCACTTATGTTTTTTGTATGTCACAGGATATCATCGTGAGATGGACGAGAGAAGATGACCAGACTGGTGATAGAAGACGACCAGACTGATGAGAGAATACGACCAGACCGAAGGAGATGCATGTTAGTTCCTAGACCAAATGCTTCAAAACTTTACCATAGGACTTTAATATTTATTGCTCTTAATCGTCATTGGGAAAACTGTTGTAATGGCCAAGAAACACCATGATATTACATAGATCAAGGTGTGCAAGGTCGTACCATCACATAAGACAAAAAATCACAGACAAGGATGACCATGACTCAAGGTAGAGCATGATTGCCCCAATCTTTTTGCCATAATCAACCACAAGCAGAAAAAGACAAAGACAATTCATGAAACGTTGTTGCTTCTCTAAATCCTGTTTCCAGGACATCCTTGAGAAACTAGCAACATGATTGTCAAAATATAAAAATAGAGCCCTTATCATGATACGTCGCTGTTTTTCTAAATCCCAGAATCAAGACTTTCCTAAGAAACTAGTAGTCATGCGTGTCAATCGTCATGATATGTTGTTGCTTCTCTAAATCATGTTAGTGGGATCTTTCTGAAAAAATAATAACATGATAAAAATCCAAAAGACAAATGTAAAGTGTTTTCCAAGTGCATCTGGATATCCATTGTTCTGATGTCAAGATTTCAAGTTTGATAATGATGAGATGCCAGAGTGTCAAAGCTTTGGTGATGCTTGAATGACAAATGTTGAAAATTTCCGAATTCAAGAAGGACACATCCTAAATAATGTTGATGTCAAAAGGAATGATTCCTAAATGTCAAAAGGGGTCCCTCAAAATGCCATGTGATAGTGACGATGACGATGCCTGGGAAGGACACATCCTAAGGCATAACTGACAGACTTAGTTCTTCAGAAGGACACATCTGAAGAATATAGATGTCAAGTGGAGTGATCCTTAGATGTCAAGAGGATCCCTCAAAATGTTGAATGACAGTGACAATGCCTAAGAAGGACACATCCTAAGGCATCAATGACAGAGGTTACCTTTCAGAAGGACACATCTAAAGGCTAACCAAGAGTTGACAGTTTGATAGGTTATGATGATTTAACGTGCTTTGACTGAGTTTGACTTGTTGACCATATGTCGATGTTGTCATGATGATATGTGCCAATGAGATTGTCATGTGGAATAAATGATTGCCATAATTTGCTTTATGAGCTTTATCTATTTGGGGATGATTTGTTTTGTCTTGAAGACCTTTTGATGTGTGTGCTAGTGTAGTGCCATGAACCCTAATGGACTGACCTAGTGCGACCTCGAGGGCTCATCAACAGATGGCCTTGCCTACATCATGCACTCAGAGACCTCGTAGTTCGACATGACCAATGACTTTATATTGATGACCAAAGATTGAATCATGATTTTATTTTGACAAACTAAAAGGACTGACCTAATGTCTCAGGGACTCAAAAATGAGTCTTGCCTACATAGCAAATGCGTAGAGACAACGTAGTTCAGACAAACGACAAAGGCTTGACTAATTAACATGGCAGACTTTGACAAGAGATGACTATGTGTTTGTGCTCTTCGAGCAATTTGACGTTTTGTTGCAGTTTTCTTCAGGACGTTTTTCAATTTTTAGGTCTTTTTTTAAGACTTTTTATGATGTTTTTGGTCTTTTATTTTATGATTGTCTTTCTTCAGGACTTTTTGCAATGTTTTTGTCTTTTTTCAGGACTTTTTGCAATGTTTGGTCTTTTTTCAGGACTTTTTGCAATGTTTTTCTTTTCAGGACTTTTTGCAATGTTTTGGTCTTTTTAGGACTTTTTGCAATGTTTTTGGTCTTTTTTCAAGACTTTTTTCCAATTTCAGAAACCATGTGTGACATCCATTATAGTTATATGATACAAATTTTTCCCCCAGTCAGGTCCAAGACTTAGCCAACTTTAAGGGACATGGACGGGATGCTGCTGGTGTACTCGATGGACAGTTGTCAGGACTTGATGTCAATCGTTTATCAACCATGAATGGAAGGGTATAATGTCATGTCGATTGGCATGATAAGCATGAGATGTCTTTGATCCTAGGCCAAGGCAGACAAAGTGACAGTAGATGGCAGAGCAATGATTGATTACACATGGTGCCTGTTTGCCAGGTTTTCACCATGGTACTTATCCAAAGCGCCTGTTTGCCAGGTTTTCACTATTAGAAGAATCATTTCTCTTTACTATTTTTCCATTTTTTTTTATTTTTTTTTGTTGCCAAGATGCCTGTTTGCCAGGTTTTCATCAAGGCAACCATTTTTTTATCATTTTTAATTTTTTTTTTGTATTTTATGGTTTTTCAGCTCGATCTCCTAATGTTATGCGTAGAACTTCTAGAGATGTAGACTATTGATAGGCTCTATCAACTGTTCTCCATCTGGAGTTGCCAACTGATAGGTTCCAGAACCAAAAGAAGATATGATGATGTAGGGACCCAACCAGTTTGGTTCAAACTTTCCAGGCTTTTCTCTGTCAGCCTGGTTCTTAGGGTTTTGCATGAGGACTAGGTCGCCAATGTCAAATTTCTTGAGCATAACCCTCTTATTGTAACTGCGACAAAGTCATTTTTGATATGCTTGTAGATGGTTCAGGGAATTTTTCCTTCTTTCTTCTAGCCTCTCCAGTTCGTGCAAGCGTGACTGTCTGTACTCTTCCTCGTCAGTTAAACCCTTCAGGGAGACTCGTAGGGAAGGAATTTCAACCTAAATGGGTAAGATGGCCTCAGCTCCAAAGACTAGGGCGAAAGGAGTGGCTCCCGTAGGCATGCAAATGCTAGTGTGGTAAGCCCAAAGAGCAGGGTTGAGTTGTATATGCCAGTCACAGCCAGCGTCATTGACAGTATTTTTGAGGATTTTAACAATGGTTTTATTTGACGCCTCAGCTTGACCGTTTCCTTGTGGGTAATACGGAGATGAAAAATGGTGTTGGATATGAAATCGCTCACATAACTCATGGACATCTTGGTTTTTGAACGGATGTCCATTGTCAGTGATAATGGATTATGGAAGGCCATACCGGAAAATGATGTAGTTAAGGATGAACTTGGATATTTGTTTGTCGATTATATATGTCAGCGAGATGGCTTCGATCCACTTCGTGAAATACTCAGTGGCGGTGATGATGAATTTGTCACCGTTGGATGAGGTCGGATGAATCTTACCCATGAGGTCAAGTCCCCATTGCGTGAAGGGCCAAGGAGAAGTGATCGGCCGAAGTTCCTGTGCGGGAGCATGGATCAAATCACTGTGAATTTGGAATTTGTGACAAGTCCTAACATATTCTATTGCATCCTTTTCAACGGTTGGCCAATAGTGCCCAAGTCTCGTTACTTTCTTGGCTAGAGTAGGACCACTCGAATGAGACCCGCATATACCATCATGTACTTTGTGTAAGGTTGTACGTGCTTTGTTAGTGTCGAGACATCTAAGGAGGGTGTCGTCAAAGCTACAGCGGTAAAGGGTGTCACTGACGATGGCATACCTTGTAGTTTTTCGGATAAAGGACTTCCTTTGGTTATTAGATAGGTTAGGTGGAAGGGTTTGAGATTTAAGGTAGTCATAAATATCCTGGTACTAGGGAGAGTCGAGACCAACAAGTTTGCAGACCATCTCTGACTCCGGAATGTCATAGGTAGGGACCAACAATTGTTCTATTAGGAATTCCAGCTGAGGTAGATTGCTTGGTATGTCGAGGAGAGAGCCGATTGTAGCCATGGCATTTGTTGCTTTGTTCTATGTCCTCAGAACTTGTTCAAAAGTTACCATATGAAAGTACATTTGGAAACTGTCCACCATCCATTTGTAGGGCATCAACTTCTCATCTTTTGTGTCATAGTCATCATTAACCTAGTTGATGACAAGTTGAGAATCCCCAGACATGTAGTGCTCTGATTTTCCACTTTATTGCCATTCTTTGTCCCGTAACTAGTGCCTCGTATTCTGCCACATTGTTTGTGCAAGGAAAGGCAATGCATAAAGACTTAGGAATGGAGTCTCCTTGAGGGGTGATGAACAGGATTCCTACCCCCGAGCCATGATTTGTGTGTGATCCGTCAAAGTAAAGTCGCCAAGGTGCCTTAGGTTCCGTATGGAATATCGACTCATCTGGAAAATATGCCACTAATAGGTGATCACTTTGTAAAGGTGCATCCGCCAGCTGGTCCGCTATGACTTGTCCTTTTATTACCTTTCTTTCTACATATTGAATGTCATATTCGCTCAGGATCATGACCCATTTTTCCAGATGTCCTGTTAATGCTGCCCGCCTTAACAAATATTTGAGGGGGTCAATCTTTGCTACTAGTTGTGTCTGATGGCTTAACATATAATGTCTAAGCTTCTGAGCTGCAAAGACTACAGCTAGACAAGCTCATTCAATTAGTGTGTAGTTCAGTTCATACCCAACCAATGTCTGACTGATGTAATATATAGCCCTTTCCTTTTCTTCTTGATCGTTTTGTGCTAGTAATGCCCCTAGTGCTGAATTAGTTGCCGATATGTATAAGATCAAAGGCTTTCTGTGAATGGGAGGCATGAGAATTGGTGTTGACAGTAGGTAATCTTTGATTTTTTGAAAGGCTTCTTGACATTTATCTGTCCACACGAAGGGGATACCCTTGTGCAACAGATATTGGAATGGGTGACACTTGTCTGCCAATTGGGCTATGGAACGCTGAATAGATTGTACCCTGCCTTGTAGAGTTTTGAGTTCACTGATTCCCCTGGGTGGAGGCATGTCTATGATGGCTTTGACCTTTGTTGGATCGACCTCAATTCCTCTTCGAGAAACTATGTATCCCAAGATTTTACCTGATGTGACACCGAAGACACATTTCTTAGGACTTAGTCGAACTTTGTATTCTTCCAGTCATTTGAAAATTATGTCTAAAACCCTTAGGTGATCTTTCCAAGTTACTGATTTAGCCAATAGGTCATCTACATAATCTTCCATTATTTTATACATCATGTCATGGAAGATTGTGGTCATAGCCCTTTGATATGTGGCACCTGCATTCTTGAGACCGAATGGCATGACATTCCAACAGTATGTTCCCCATGGGCAAGTAAATGTCATTTTGTGTTGGTCTTCTGGGGCGATGCGAATCTGATTATAGCTGGAGAAACAATCCATGAGGGACAACATCTCATATCTTGCTGTGAGGTCAACTATGATGTCAATGTTTGGTAAAGGAAAGTCATCTTTTTGGCATGCCTTGTTTAGATCTCTAAAATCTGTGCAGACGCGGATCAACCCATTTGGCTTTGTTACTGGCACCAAGTTAGATATCCATTCAGCATAATCAATAGACTGTATGAATCTGGCGTCTAGGAGTTTCTTCAACTCTGCTTTGACCAATAGAGCAACTTGAGGGTGCATTTTGCGTAGCTTCTGCTTGACTGGTTTGATATTAGGAAATAGTGGCAGATGGTGCAGGACCAGTTATGGGTCTAATCCCGACATGTCTGCATAGGACCATGCGAAGTTGATTTTACGTTCTACAAAGAACTTATGAAATTCCAGTCTCTCTTCTTCAGTCAATGATGCAGCAAAGAGGACCATCTTGGGATCTTTTGCAGTTGCTATGTTGTCTTCTATTGTGTCTTCAATAAGCATAGATGATTTCTCTTTTTGTACGGGAAGAAAGTCCAGTCCTCCATCTTTGGGTGCCTCAGAGAGGTTTTCACCCGCAGATACGTCCTTTGTTTTTACTATTTTATCATCAAAAGGTGCCTTTCGATTTTCACCTAGAGACGTTTCATTTTTTATTTTATTTTTATTTTTACTTTTGCGACTGGAGGACGGAGCAGTCTCGCCGAAGTATGCCATGCAATCTAATTCAATGGAAAATATTTCCTTGTGATCACCACTGGGTATGCCCTCACATAATCCCATAAATTCTGCAATTGCCTCGTCATTCTAAAATGTATCCAAGACTGGTGGGCCTTGTTGGTCCCAATTGATTAGTTGAGGATAGACTAGGGAAATGCCATCGTCAGTGTTGGTGAATTGAGGGGAAGATGTGGAAAGTATGCAGACGGATTCAGATATATTGTAGATGAAATTATCATCATCCAATTCGACATCAAACTCTATCCAATATTCCCCTTCACTAGTCTCATATTCGTTGTCAAAATAAGGGGTGAAGGACTTAGCATTGTGATTGTTAGTGTCAATTGGTAATTCAGATGGGTTGGAATTGTAGACATCCAAATTTGGACACTGAATTTATCCAAATTTATCACTTCTCGTCTAAACATCCTCTTAGCCTAGTTAATTAAATAATATTACTATTATTTAATTAATATATTTAATTCTGCTAAATCCCTAAGGTATTTAATTAATAATTAAATACCTTACCCTCATTAATCCTCTTTTCATCAAATAAATTAAATAAATATTACATTTATTTAATTCTCTACATGTCATTTTCAT